>QEPC01004060.1:3805335-3816676 GCA_003113815.1 Sphenodon punctatus | reverse complement strand
CGGTTCCGATTATTTAATTCCGCTACTTAGTGGAATCGTGGAAACATGACATTTTTGCTATTTCCGCAATTCCGCCAGCGTCACAAAATAGCAGAATAGCGGTTTTCCGCAATTTCCGCAATTTCCCCACATTTTTTTCGCAATTCCGCGATTTGCAGAATTCCAGCGGAATTAGCGGAATGTCCGCAGAAAAGTCGCGGTGTGGCGCGGGCAATTCCGAAATGGTGGAATGGAATCGTGGCGTGGTAACAGCTGCTGCCGCATCAGCCCTAGTCATGGAAGATGCAATTGTCCAAGAGAGCGTGAACTCTTCCAAGACTTATGGGGCCCTATGCAACTGCATGACCTGTCCCTATTACCGCTACATCCTTGTGAATATATAAGCAAATAAATCCAGCAAATTGTTCCTATGGTTAGTGTGTTTCTAATAAAACTTCCTAGTGGAAAGGATTGTGAGAGCACAGAAAGGTGGGTGGTGGCACACAATATGGTAGCGAAGATGCCAGAGGGCAGTAGATGTGTGCAAATAGTTTTCATATTTTAATTACTAAAATGAATGAGGCCGCATTTAATAGTAATTAAAATATGAAAATGATAGACAAGGGTTATGAAAATGGATGAAAATAGCGTCCATTTTTGTTTATAAAAATAAAAATAACCCTTCCCCTCCCCCCCCGTACATGCACAAAGTGGGCACTGGGGCCATTATGGGCCCTTTTCCAAAAAAGCGCACATGAGAAGAACTGCTCTGGTGGCCATTTTGCACTTGCACAGTAATTTAAAAAAATATTATTTATTTTTAATTTTACAAATAATTTTTAAAACTCACATAGGCAAAATGGTCACCAGATCATTCTGCGCACACGTGCCTTTCCCCAAAATGGCACCAGCAGTGTTATTTTTAATTATTACTTTTAATTATTTTTAAAAAATGAACATTTTTGTTTATGAAAACCGTTGGAAGTAAAGAGGTCTTGGTAAATGAAACCAAAAAGGAATGATGAATTTGCTGCACACCCATAGAAGGCAGGTTTGGTAGGAGATAACATGACAAATGCCGAGGTGAGGACGATGTCTTGCATCTCGTAGTTATAACTGTCTTTCTTCTCTTGTAAGAGTTGGATGTTTCCAAGGTGTGTGGTGTTGGTGTTATTGTTTTTTAATATATAAATAAAAAAAATAAGTGAGAGAGAAATTGTATTTACCCCTCAGCCTGGCTGGGCTAGTGTCCTCTGGGAGAAAAGTAATAACTTGATGGTCTATTGAAGAGTTTTTCCTGAATCCTTCTTAGAAGGTACCAGAATTTAATTGGACCTTCCAGGTGAGAACTCTGTGTGGGTAAAATTGAAAGTACTGTTCCCTTCATTTTTTTTTTCTTCTTCTGTTGCTAATACTGGGGAAGTTCCTCAACTGGAGCAGTCACCTTGCATGAGCCTTAATTAAGTAAAAATTTGGGCCCTGGGGCTGAGACGTTATCCTAAAAAATGTCAGGCCTTAACAAATTTACTCAGTTAAGAAAGTTATGAGCAACTGAGAATAAAAACGAACAGAAAATAGTCTAATCTGGGGAGAGAGAGAGAGTGTGTTTGCCGTGTTCGTCCTCAAAATAGGTCACAGGGAGAAAGTAGTGTAGAGAGATCTTTTATTAGACCAACTTAGGTTGGTGGAGGTTTGCAAGTTTCGGACCTCACAGGATCCTTTGTCGGGATCCTCCCCGTCAGAGTTGAAATCAATGGCGCTTTGGCTGGTTACTACCACCAGAACATCTGTCTTGATGAGTTTAGGTTTGATCTGAAATCATAACTTATTCTCAGTGGGTGTAAATCAAGGGTGAGGGAATCCGTTCCTCTCCCATGGGTCACTTTGAAAATCAGTACAAGCTCCATGGGTTAGACAGAAGTTGTGGTCATGGGATACTTAAAGGGGTGTGCTTAGAATGGGGGGAAGGAATTCGACAGTCCAGATCATGGATCTATATGCCATGGACCCTTCTCCTGTCCTTGAGAACACACCCTCATCTCCACCCCCTTCCCCTGAGCTCATTCATTCTGAGTTTAAGGGTTGGGATTGTATCCAAGGAATAGATCCAGGAGTTGGAAAGGGGCTTGTTGCTATGAAAGACTCATTAAAGCCCAACTGTGAGCATTTCCTGGAGGCAAGGTAAGACCTTTCTTTTTGGCCAACCAATTGGCAGGTGAGGATAGGTGTTGAAGTAGGATTTTTTGTAGGAGACCTTTTATATAATTTGATGTATTTTTATTCTTTTATAGACTTGATACGTTGTTACCCACCTTAGTAGAAGTGCAGGATATAAATTTCATTAAATAAAATAATTAACAACAACTGTGGCATAGATTTTTGCCTACCATGAGATATTTCCCTTCCCCTGGTGAAAATCAACATTAGTAATTGTGAGGGAACACACACAATCCAAGGACTGCATTCTCTCTTTCATCAGTCTAAAAACACAGCAAAATTTATGAGAGGGGAAGAGATTATATTTTCAAAGCCAGGTGTAAATTTTTAGCTGCACAATTCTTCCAAAAATCAATGGGTGACTTGCAGCTCACATGGAACTAATATTCTGAGAGACACAGAGAAGCACATCTAATGCTCTGGCCCGGGTGTAAAGGAGAACATTTCTCAAAGGGCTTTTGATGACAATGGTCTACTTCTTGCTGAGAATATGACACAATGGTTGATTGCTGAGTTGCTGCCGGTCAAGTGTTACATTGCACATCCCCACAACGGGAAGAATAAACGGATCAATTTCCCTCTCTGTTGTTCGTCAGCAAAACGGAAAATCAGTTGGCTCATGCTAAATGCAGCGGAAAACCAAGAAATTTGGAACAAATAAAATTTATCTGAGTTCTTGACCTCCTCAACAGGTGCCGGCGAGTTGTAGTCTAGTAAGTAATGTGTACTCCAAATTGTGAGCTACTGAGTGATTTTCTTTATTTCCACTCACTCGTTCAGATTCTGCCTCAGTATTTCAGAATAGACTGAACACCGTGTGCTCAAGTCTATTGTTTTATTGCGCCAAGCACTTGCCACTGTCACTCTAGTGTTCTTTGTGCAGCAGGAGTGGTGATTTGGATTGTTCAACTAATTTGATTTGGATGTTCAACAAATCATATTCAGGTTAGACTGATGAGGAGGGTTGAAACAAGAATGCAAAAGCTTTCTTGCAGAAATGTGCAAGATTTTTGCAATGCCGGTGAGATCTCGTGAGATCTTGCCAAGGTTCTCAAGAATCTTATGTTTGTTTGTTTGTTTGTTTGTTTGTTTGTTACGGCAGGCTCTCACCATCGCCACAGAATTTTTAAAATAAAAGTTACAATAAAATGCAATACAATGACATACAGTATGTTGCATTGAAAATGCAGATGGTTTTGTCAATCAGCTCATGTATCCACGCTGCGCATACATAACGCGTATTATTTTTATTTTTTTTGCTACTTCTTATTGATATAAGCAGAGCATCCTAATCCACAATCTGCTCTGGTGGACATGACTTCCGCTAGATTGATATTCAATATTTCAATATTGGATGTTAATTGCTGTTTTGCCCTAGTCCCTGGTCATTTCCAAAGCCAATTGGCCTATCTAACATTTGGAACATATACAATACCTATAAATAGGTTCCCCATTTTACCTTACTCTTCCACAAGGAAAGCTTCGCCCCTAGGGTGAAACCAATCACTAAATAATAAAACTTGTACATGCCACCTACTAATGGCACAATTAAAAATAACCATCAATGCAGTCTTCAATTTTAGGTACCAACTATCTTTAGCAGTTTATCAAGAAGTGGCATAAAATAAATGCAAAAAGAGCCCCTGACCAATTTGGTTATATCATGATGTATGGCCCCTCTTAGATGCCAAAAAAGTATAGGAGGCCAAGGCCTTAACTGCCTCCTCCTGGGTTTGGGTGAGTAAATAGAGGTAAGTCCCCTCAGCACCACGAGAGGATCGCCCAACCAGCAAGGGAGTTAGCCATGTTGCTCGCAGTTCATCAAACAAGGGACACCTCAAGATGAAATGTTCAGTATTCCCAATCTCACCCATAGAGCAGTTACAGAGTCTCCGTGAATATGGAGTACGTTGTAATCTGCCCTCTGTAACTGCCGTCCGGACTAGCTGAAAACGGAGATAAGTATATGCCTGCTGTATTTTTGGGTTTCTTAGCTGATCCAAGTAGGGCTCAAAGGAATGCATCAATTTGATTTGGCTTAACCACGGAGCTACCTTCCATGTTCTTATGATGGCCATATCTTCTTGTTGGTCTACATCCCTAACCTCCTACATATTTCTGATTTTACTGCTGACAGACTTTTCCCTTCAAAGTAGTTAAATGAAAAACCCAACTTGCTGATCAACTGCCCCAGATAAATTATCCAAGGATAACCCCTGGGGCCTGAATATATTAGCGTTTCCTTGAGGCAACCCACTACCAGAGCTTTCTCTTGCTGTTGTAGCAACCTCGACCAGTATCTTACAAAAGCCATCATGACAAGGACTTGCACTGAAGAACTACCAGTCTCGGCTCTTAGGACTGCCCCTGGAACACTAGGACCTACTCTCAGCAGCCATCTCAGAAAGAGGTTTTGGACCCTCTCAAGAAGTATGATATTAGGAAATTCCATTCCAAAGCCTAGCATTGCTGGCACTTTGGTTTGGTAAAACTTTAGGAAGGTAGATAAAGGAACCCCTTTTGATAGATACATAGCCCTGGTGAGAGTTCTGACTGCTGTAATTGCGTTAGCTGCCCTAACTTGGAAATGGGCATTCCAGGACCCACGGTTTGAGATTGTTACTCCTAGATAATTGAAGGAGTTGACTACCGCTATCTTGCCCATACTTGTAGCCCAGTCAGAAGACCGGGTCTTTTTTCTCACTATCATTATTTTAGATTTTGAGGCATTGATCTCCATACCATTTATAGAAAAAAACTGACCAAAGTCTTCTAAGGCCTTTTTCGTGCCTTTTTCGGTTTGGGAGAGTAAGAGTATATCGTCTGCAAATTGGACAAGAATCTTGTGAAAATTTTGAAAACCTTAAAAATGCTCTGCACATGTGTAAAATGCCCACCACAGCCATTTTGCGCATGCACAGTCCTCCTGGAAGCCATTTTGTGTATGCGCAGAGAATTTTTTGAGGTTTCGTGAGTTTTTTACGAAATTCTTGAAAACCCTCAAATGCTCTACACATGCACGCAGTGGCATTATGTACATGCACTGATGTCCAGTAGCCATTTTTGAGAATTTCACGAGACTGGTGGCGAGAATGCCGATTTTTGCATGATTCTCGACCTGGAAAATCTTGTTGAGAAGTCCCTTCTCTATGAGATTTTCAAGCGGATCTTAAAGTCATTTCAGCCCTTCAGGTGATTTGGTGGGAAGTTTCAGAAGTNGATCAATTTCCCTCTCTGTTGTTCGTCAGCAAAACGGAAAATCAGTTGGCTCATGCTAAATGCAGCGGAAAACCAAGAAATTTGGAACAAATAAAATTTATCTGAGTTCTTGACCTCCTCAACAGGTGCCGGCGAGTTGTAGTCTAGTAAGTAATGTGTACTCCAAATTGTGAGCTACTGAGTGATTTTCTTTATTTCCACTCACTCGTTCAGATTCTGCCTCAGTATTTCAGAATAGACTGAACACCGTGTGCTCAAGTCTATTGTTTTATTGCGCCAAGCACTTGCCACTGTCACTCTAGTGTTCTTTTGTGCAGCAGGAGTGGTGATTTGGATTGTTCAACTAATTTGATTTGGATGTTCAACAAATCATATTCAGGTTAGACTGATGAGGAGGGTTGAAACAAGAATGCAAAAGCTTTCTTGCAGAAATGTGCAAGATTTTTGCAATGCCGGTGAGATCTCGTGAGATCTTGCCAAGGTTCTCAAGAATCTTATGTTTGTTTGTTTGTTTGTTTGTTTGTTTGTTACGGCAGGCTCTCACCATCGCCACAGAATTTTTAAAATAAAAGTTACAATAAAATGCAATACAATGACATACAGTATGTTGCATTGAAAATGCAGATGGTTTTGTCAATCAGCTCATGTATCCACGCTGCGCATACATAACGCGTATTATTTTTATTTTTTTTGCTACTTCTTATTGATATAAGCAGAGCATCCTAATCCACAATCTGCTCTGGTGGACATGACTTCCGCTAGATTGATATTCAATATTTCAATATTGGATGTTAATTGCTGTTTTGCCCTAGTCCCTGGTCATTTCCAAAGCCAATTGGCCTATCTAACATTTGGAACATATACAATACCTATAAATAGGTTCCCCATTTTACCTTACTCTTCCACAAGGAAAGCTTCGCCCCTAGGGTGAAACCAATCACTAAATAATAAAACTTGTACATGCCACCTACTAATGGCACAATTAAAAATAACCATCAATGCAGTCTTCGATTTTAGGTACCAACTATCTTTAGCAGTTTATCAAGAAGTGGCATAAAATAAATGCAAAAAGAGCCCCTGACCAATTTGGTTATATCATGATGTATGGCCCCTCTTAGATGCCAAAAAAGTATAGGAGGCCAAGGCCTTAACTGCCTCCTCCTGGGTTTGGGTGAGTAAATAGAGGTAAGTCCCCTCAGCACCACGAGAGGATCGCCCAACCAGCAAGGGAGTTAGCCATGTTGCTCGCAGTTCATCAAACAAGGGACACCTCAAGATGAAATGTTCAGTATTCCCAATCTCACCCATAGAGCAGTTACAGAGTCTCCGTGAATATGGAGTACGTTGTAATCTGCCCTCTGTAACTGCTGTCCGGACTAGCTGAAAATGGAGATAAGTATATGCCTGCTGTATTTTTGGGTTTCTTAGCTGATCCAAGTAGGGCTCAAAGGAATGCATCAATTTGATTTGGCTTAACCACGGAGCTACCTTCCATGTTCTTATGATGGCCATATCTTCTTGTTGGTCTACATCCCTAACCTCCTACATATTTCTGATTTTACTGCTGACAGACTTTTCCCTTCAAAGTAGTTAAATGAAAAACCCAACTTGCTGATCAACTGCCCCAGATAAATTATCCAAGGATAACCCCTGGGGCCTGAATATATTAGCGTTTCCTTGAGGCAACCCACTACCAGAGCTTTCTCTTGCTGTTGTAGCAACCTCGACCAGTATCTTACAAAAGCCATCATGACAAGGACTTGCACTGAAGAACTACCAGTCTCGGCTCTTAGGACTTCCCCTGGAACACTAGGACCTACTCTCAGCAGCCATCTCAGAAAGAGGTTTTGGACCCTCTCAAGAAGTATGATATTAGGAAATTCCATTCCAAAGCCTAGCATTGCTGGCACTTTGGTTTGGTAAAACTTTAGGAAGGTAGATAAAGGAACCCCTTTTGATAGATACATAGCCCTGGTGAGAGTTCTGACTGCTGTAATTGCGTTAGCTGCCCTAACTTGGAAATGGGCATTCCAGGACCCACGGTTTGAGATTGTTACTCCTAGATAATTGAAGGAGTTGACTACCGCTATCTTGCCCATACTTGTAGCCCAGTCAGAAGACCGGGTCTTTTTTCTCACTATCATTATTTTAGATTTTGAGGCATTGATCTCCATACCATTTATAGAAAAAAACTGACCAAAGTCTTCTAAGGCCTTTTTCGTGCCTTTTTCGGTTTGGGAGAGTAAGAGTATATCGTCTGCAAATTGGACAAGAATCTTGTGAAAATTTTGAAAACCTTAAAAATGCTCTGCACATGTGTAAAATGCCCACCACAGCCATTTTGCGCATGCACAGTCCTCCTGGAAGCCATTTTGTGTATGCGCAGAGAATTTTTTGAGGTTTCGTGAGTTTTTTACGAAATTCTTGAAAACCCTCAAATGCTCTACACATGCACGCAGTGGCATTATGTACATGCACTGATGTCCAGTAGCCATTTTTGAGAATTTCACGAGACTGGTGGCGAGAATGCCGATTTTTGCATGATTCTCGACCTGGAAAATCTTGTTGAGAAGTCCCTTCTCTATGAGATTTTCAAGCGAATCTTAAAGTCATTTCAGCCCTTCAGGTGATTTGGTGGGAAGTTTCAGAAGTGGCTGGGCACAAACTTTACATTCTGCCAGCAAAAGATAAAAGAAAGTGGACACTGAATTCCGATGTGGTTCTGTGGCAGGGTGCTGTCCAGAGGTGAGTAGTTGCATAATTAGCTCCTTTGCTATCCATAGAGATGAAATGGGCACCTGATTAGGTACCCATGGGTAATACCAATATTTTCAGATACCGTTTTGAGTATTTTAATTGGTAACTGAATACCACACAAGTATAAAAAAAAATCCACAAAATTTCAGTTTTCCAATTTTTGAGGACCCAAAATCACACCCCACCCCACCCCCATCGATCAAATGTCTCCCATATGTCTGTTGCCCAGGTGGTGGCCCCACAGGCCTGCTTGGTTCTCTGAGGAGCTGCGGGTCCTGAAGCTACAGGGGCGACAGTTGGAGTGACGGTGGCGTCATACTCACACTGAAGTTGACAGATTGTGACATAGAGCCAATTTACAGGCCTATGCCATGACTATGCGGACAGCAAAGAGGGAGTTCTTTGTTACCCTCATAGCATCTGCTAAATCCCGTCCAGTGGAGTTGTTCCGGGCTGTGAGGGGGATGGTCAGTCTGGCCTCCCTCAACCTGGGGTTTGAGTCATCTTCCTCCCACTGTGACCTTTTTGTGGATTATTTTGAGGAGAGAATCACTCGGATTCACCAAGAACTCGATGCTGCACTTAATGCAGTGGGGGGAGTAGAGGCTGTAGAAGCCCCAGCTTGTCCAATTTTATGGGATCACTTTCAGTTGGTGACACCCACCGACGTGATGGAAGTGCTTGTGACTGTTCGAGCCACCTCTTGTGAATTAGACCCTTGTCCTTCCTGGCTGGTTAAGAGCTGCCAGGAGACACAGGGGCCAGTGCTGGCTGGGGTGGTCAACGCCTCCCAGTGGGAGGGCAGAGTGCCGAACTGTTCTTGAATGGTTCCGCTCATTCCTGACTGGGAGAACTCAGCGGGTGGTACTTGGTGATTATTTTTCATCTTACCAAGACCTCCCGTGTGGTGTCCCACAGGGTTCGGTTTTGTCCCCTCTCCTGTTCAACATGTATATGCAACTGCTCGTTGAAGTGATCAGAGAGTTCAGGGTGTGGTGTCATCAGTATGTGGATGACATCCAACTGTATCTCCCATTTTCAGCTGACCCAGGCCCAGCTGTCTCGGTGCTTACCCACTGTCTGATGGCTATGGGGGATTGGATGAGGACTCACCAACTGCAACTGAATCCTGACAAGACGGAGGTGATGCTAGTGGGCAGATCGATGGAGGTGATGGCTCCATCAATTGATGGAGTCTGCCCTCCACTGATGTCCCAGGTGCAGAACTTGGGGATGCTCCTCGTTGCGCAGCTCCGCCTTGATGTCCCTTGATTAGACTACTGCAATGTGCTCTACGTGGTGCTACCTTTGGTGAGGGTTCGGAAGCTGCAGCTGGTGCAGAATGCGACCGCCCAGCTCCTGGTGGGACTGGGCCACTGGGAGCATATTACACCAGTTCTCCGGTCTCTGTACTGGCTGCCAATAGTCTTCCAAGCCTGATTCAAAGTGTTGATCTTAACCTATAAAGACCTACATGGTCTGGCGCGTGTTTACCTGCGGTACTGCCTCACTCCCAAGGTTCTGGATCGGCCCCTGTGGTCAGCTGGGGGAGCACTGTTGGAGGTCCCCCCCGGTGTCTCAGGGGGTCACACAGAGCAGGGTGTTCTCAGTCACTGTGCCGTGCCTGTGAAGATCCCTGCCGGTGGGGGCACGATTGACCCCGGACCTTCTGGCCTTCTGGAAGAACTGTAAAACATGACTGTTCCATCAGGCATTTGGCAAGGGTTCAAGTGACTTTATATTGTTGTTTTTATCATTTTGTTAGGCACTCTGAGCCACTGAGGTGAGAGTGGGATAAAAATCAGTTAAATAAATAAATAAATACCTCTACATTTTTCTCAGGTCTGGGTCCAGAAACCTAAATGTATTTTATTTTATTTTATTTTATTTTATTTTATTTTTTAATTTTTATCAATTTATACCCTGCCCTTCCTGTAAAAAGAGCTCAGGTGGCTAACAATTTTAGAAGAATAAAAAATAGAATAATATAAATATAAAACAAACATAATAATATAAACAATTTAAAACATGGTTAGGATAACTTAAAATAAATAAATAAATAAATAAATAAGGGTAGGGTAGAGCTAAAAACCCTCCCCCCTCCTCCTCCTCCCCAATGGCCTGGGCCAACAGCCAGGTTTTACAAGCCCGTCGGAATGTTAAAAGGCTGGGGGCCAGGCGATCTTCCTCTGGGAGGGAGTTCCAAAAATGCAGCCCGAGCACCGAGAATGCCCTCTCCATTGTGGCCCCCCACTTAACACGGGGGACCTCCAAGAAGGCACTCCTGGCAGACCGAAGGAGCTGCTCTTGGGCGCGGAGGGCAAGGAGGTCCCTGAGGTATGAGGGGCCCAGACTGTGAAGGGCCTTATAGATCATTACCAATACCTTGAACCTGGCTCGGCATGCTATTGGCAGCTAGTGCAGAGTCCAGAGCACTGGTGTTATGTGCTCCTGATGACCCGTCCCCGAAAGGAGCCGGGCTGCCGCATTCTGCACTAGCTTCAGCCTTTGAACCAGGAACAAGGGCAGCTCCATGTAGGATGCATTGCAGTAGTCCAGCCTCGAGGTGATGAAAACATGGATTTGGGAGCCCAGGTCCAGCCTGGAGACGTACGGATGCAGCCTGCGCACCAGATATAACTGGCGAAGACGGCCTTCACCACCACCTCCACCTGCCAATCCAGGCAGAGATCTCAGTCCAGGATCACCCCCAGACTCCGAACCTGCTGAGCTATCGGAGGGCAAGACCCCCCAATCAGGGGGGCCAACACCTTCCTCGTTCTCCCCACCAACATCACCACCGTCTTATCAGGGTTGAGCTTCAGTCTGCTCTGCCACATCCACTCCACGACAGCCCCTAGACACTGGGAAAGCAACAAGACAGCAGGGTCTGGGTCAGCTGAAAAAGAGAGCTCCAGCTGAGCATCATCAGCATATTGGTGACATCGCACCCCGAACCCTCTCAGGACCTCCCCCAAGGGCTGCATGTATACATTAAATAATAGTGGAGACAGAATGGAACCCTGCGGAATGCCACAGGACAAGATGTGGTGGCAAGATGTTTCAGCTCCCAACACCATTCGCTGGCTTCTCCCCGATCGGAATGAGCAGAACCATTCAAGAACAGTCATGTCCAGGTCCCTCAGGTCATGCAGCCATCTCAACAGCA
>QEPC01004060.1:3743813-3761348 GCA_003113815.1 Sphenodon punctatus | reverse complement strand
TCTATCTGGATGGTGAGGGTCACCAATTCCCCCCAAGTTTCTGGAAGGGAGGTAACGGTGAGCTGGTCTTTTAGCTCCTCACTGAGCCCTCACTGATACATTACCCAAAGGATGTGGTTTGGCCAATTGAGGTCCACCGCAAGGTGCTGAAATTTGGTTACATAATCAAGCAATGGCCCTCGCCCTTGTTTTAGCCCCACAATGGCATTTTATGTATCCTTCACCCTGTGGGGGTAATCAAATAAAAAGTTGAAATCCTGTACAAATTTAGCATAATCTTGCAACAAGTGAGCATAATCTTGCAACAAGTCACTTTTACTAGTTAACAACGGGGTTGCCCACGCTTGTCACTCTAGCAGCCCTATAATGAAGGTCACTTTGCGAGTGTCAGTATTATATGTTTGGGGTTGCAGGGTAAAGGCTAATTCACAGAGGACCAGGAACCCCTTGAATTGCTGGCGGTCCCCTGCATATTTGTTGATCTTTGGTCCTTTAAGCTCTCGGGGTATAGTCACAGGAGGATCCATAGGAGGTGGGCTTTCTGCCTGAGGGGGGGCTGCTGCTGTGGCCCCCTGATTAGTCTGTTGATCCTTAAGATCCTTCACCTCCATGGCGAGGGACTTTACTATGTGGGTTAATTCCTGCACCTCCTGAGAGCTGCTCCATAGGGAAGAGGGACAATACTGAGAGGGGGAAGAAGATGGTGCTGGTGATACTGTGGGGATCAGGGTTGACATGGGTGCCCTGCAGGGTCAGAAAAAGGAGGAAAGGGAAATCACACACACCACTTATAGAGGGAAGCGGCAAGGCTGTGCCTGGAAAACACACCCTCAGGTTGGAATAGGGCTATTGGGATGATTAGACCCTAGCCTGTCTCATCATAGGGCATCTGAGTAATCAAATGCCCTGGTTGCCTCTGATACTAACACGCACACCGGGGAAAAGGATGGGAGAGGAACAGGTCTGACCAGTGAGGAAGAGGGGTGGCCACAACCCAGGAGGGGAAGGGTAGGCTAGGTCTTGCACTCACAGAGAGGGCCCAGGCTATAGTGCAACCCAAAACCCCGCAAAGGAACCCAACCTTACCTTCAGTCACCATGCTAGAATGTCCAGTCACTCGCTCTCACACTCACCACAAGCACTCTGTCCACACTCGCACACCACGTCACTACCAGGATCAGGGAAGCACACAGGTCAGCTACAGAGGAGAGGGGGCCAGTCTCACGGGCACAAGGCTCCGATCACGAGCACTGAGCACAGTCCTACAAGGAACCTTTATACTGGAGCTCAGGACGTTGCCGCAGCCGCTATGAGCAGCGCAGGGGTGGGGACATGGCTTCCTCCGTCGCTGATTCCCTCCTTGCTCCACCCCCTGAATCGCCGCTGGATGAGGGTGGCGGCGTGATGCTCCTGGGTTTGGCTGGCGGGGAGGTGTCATCCCGGAGCACTGTGCTTGCTGTGGGTGCATCCCTGCTCTGGCCAGATGGTGAAGTCCTGGCAGGGAGGCCCGGGGCTCCGGGCGCTCCTGCTGGGGAACGCAGTGCCACGGGTGAGTCTGGAGCATGGAGGGGGCAGAGCCCCTAGCATTGGGCTCCCAACAGGTGCCCAGGAAGTGCCCAGCTGGGGGAGAGGTTCCTTATGGGGTCTACTCAGGTCTGAATTTACTTTTCCATCCTAACTATGGGTAAAATCCATCATAGTTTTAAAGTGTTCATTTTTCAGAATAGGCCATGGAATCCATTTTTCTTTCTTTTTTTTTCTTTCTTTTGACCTATGGAATGCTGTACAATTAGCAATAAACACTTTAGCCTTTCAGTAAATATTATCTTGTTTTGCTTACATGAAAGTGCAGACATTAGCTGTAGACATGTTTTTGTTCCAATTATCTTGCTTTGACTTCATGAGGCTTGGAATGCAGTAAACACGGCTGGAAGAAATTAGAAGTTATGGTATCAAATGGGGTCCTCTAGCGGTATTTCTAGACACTGGTTTCTAATATGGCTCTGTTCACCTGTTTGGATATAATATGTATTTATGGTTCATTATTGATTACTTGCTGTTTAATAAGTTACTTGCCATTTGATCATAGTCTGTTGTTTTGACTAGAATCTACTTGCTTCTTTGTTTTATGTTGGTTTCTTTATCTCTCTTCAGCATAGACTTTTGAGATATGTTCTCCACCATTAAATTGTCTTTTATTAATATACTTGTCTTTATTCACATGTTTTATTGAGAAGACATTAAGACAAGGACCATAGTGATTTAATTTGGCCTAAAGAAAGCTTTTCACTTTTAGTCTCTTCTGTAGCTAAGCAGAATAATTGGCTTGAAGGAATTAGAAGAGACAACGATAACATGTTTGTTTTTGGGACCCAAGGTCTTTTTGCAAGTTTGGGTCAAAATAGTTTCTCATAACAGTAAATGAGTTGAAAACATGTTTTTAATTAATAATGAAGCAGTAATATTGATAACAGAGAAACACTGCCACCCGACAGAAAAGGTGCTTTATTGTTTATCA
Source organism: Sphenodon punctatus (assembly GCA_003113815.1). Taxonomy (NCBI): domain Eukaryota; kingdom Metazoa; phylum Chordata; class Lepidosauria; order Sphenodontia; family Sphenodontidae; genus Sphenodon; species Sphenodon punctatus. Next base: position 3,758,830 of record QEPC01004060.1, on the reverse strand, counting down.
TATCTTAAATACTGAAATAGGTTTAATTTTTAAGCTAAATAAGGATTTTAAAGGTTGTCAATTAGAGTAATCAATATATTTCCCAATGTAAATTCCAAACTGTTTAAAAATATTTTAATGGAAGAATTCTGTATAGATTAGGAAATCTAGGGGCGAAATTAGAGACTAATTTAAGGGAGAAATTAGGAAATCTAGGGGAGAAATTGGAGACTAAAGACATTAAGAATAACATATTTAATTAGTGAATTTGACCTAAAATTATACCTAAATACACCATTCAGAGGAATAAGTAATTGTTCCTTTTTTATTGTGTCTTAATGAGAAAATGTCTTATAAATCAGTGTTGCTCTAGAAATTTCTAAATTCTCTAGAAATTTCTCAATAGAACTTTCTTTCTATTGAACTAATAGACTCTGTTAAAATGGGACAAAGATCAAGACTGGTAAAAGGTTACTGTGGTCGTGGTTCATAGACGTAAGGATGGATGAAGTCAAAATAACCATGATGAAGAAATTGCTGTAGAGACATGGAAACCCAAAACTTTAGCATCTTCACTTGGCAAGAGGAAAACTTCATCCTGATTGGTGGACCCCTGTTTGTCTACAATTGGAGAAACACATGGCAGCCATATTGCAAGACTCTCAGAAATCCTTTAAGACTGGCAGGACATTGTTGACATTGAAGGAAGATCTTGCATGCTATGGAGACTTGCTGAAAGGCAAAGGTTTGAAAATGCCTGAAGGGACTTAGTCTTTTTTTCTTCTTTGCTTTAATTCTTTTATGTCTTTTCCCAAAGTCTTTTATTTTCCATTTTAAAGTTATTTTAAAACTTTTACTTTCCTCTTTTGCTCTAGCAAAGACATTTTATTTTATTTTACTGTTTTTTAAGTTATTTATTTTCATTTCATTTCATTTCATTTTTTTTAATTTCCTTTTTCTCATTTTTCACTCTTTTCAAACCATTTTTGTTTTAATGTATCTTTTTGCCCTAAAATGTTAATTCTTTTGTTTTGGTTTATTTACTTTTTTTAAAGCTATTTGAATTCCNGTAAAATGGGAAGTTGGGATGGATCAGTAAAACGGTAAATGATAAAAAGGAAAGTTACTAACTTGGTAATGGCAATACTGCGTATTTTGGGTAGTCAGGTACCCATCATGGTATTCATGCACCAGACATTTCAGGTATTACCCACAGATACAAAATTTGCTGCCCATTTCAGCTTTAGATGAGGGCCAATGCGGTCAGAATTATGATTGAAGCTCTAGTCTAACCTTTCTCTGTGAAAATCACGGTTCTTGGTTTGTTCTGGCAGTTGAGAACAAACCAATCAACTGCCTGGATTCTCACTGGGAAAGGCGAGGGTCTTGAGACAGCCCTCCCATTCCCTTTGCAAAGTAGATGAGGCGTGGGCTTTTCCTGAGGGACTGATGTCAGGGGAGCATGCCCCCCCAACAGCTGTTGGTGGCTTGCAATTTAAAGCCTGGGGGGGGCAGAAAGGGCCAGAATCCATTCCTAGTTATCTCTGTCCCTTCATGTATGGCTTGGAAGGTTTTTCTGAGGGGCTCCTGCCAGGCTAACCCCTCAGGGAAAGCCCCCCAAGCTGCTCTGAATGATGTAGCCACAAAAATAGGCCTGAGAATTAGGCCCATTTCAGCCCCTGAATTGCTAAAAGACAGGTCAGTTTAAGTATTGTCAGTTTTTGGTTCTGTGCTGAAAGATGTTTATTAAAGATGTTCTTTCTTATCTATTTGTTGACTGCACGCCAAAAAACCATGTTCTGTTGGTTTGTTTGTTAAATTCTGTCAATGCTGTTAATATATATAGGCACAGGTATAGCTAAAGAAGAGAGAGCCTTTAAAACAAGTGACATCGGGTAATTTCAGACGTGACGGGCCTTTCGGCTCATCATGCTGAACTGGGATCTGTCTCAGATCGCAGTCCATGGTCAGACCGGCTGCCCTTTAGACGTGCTGGCCTGATCTCAGAGGGGAATCGGGGAGAGGGTGGGGCTGAACGGCATGACACACAGCCGCTTAGCCCCGCCCCCGTGCTTCCATGGCCACCCGCCCTTGGGAAGACGGGCGGGCGCAGCAGCCAATCAGGCCACTGTACCCGATCCCGTCCGTGGTTGGGACCTGGTTCCAGGACGGGACTGGATAATCGTCGTTATGTGTGGCCATTCCCAGCCCCATCCTGAATCATGGCCAACCTAACCACAGTTCTGGAGGAGAGGCCGGCCTCACCTCCAGAACCGTGGTTACTTAGCTTTGAACACCACCAGTAATTCACCGTGGTGAACATCTGGTGGGGCTCAAACAGATGTTCACAGTATCATAGCCACCACCTTGAATCTAGTGTGATTCAGGGTGGTTGACTGATCTTGTAACATCTGAAATTACCCATCTTTTAGCCATCTTGTTTTCTGAAAACAACCTGGATTAACTGGGGTGCTGTGGGGATCAGGGTTGACAGGGGCGCCCTGCAGGGCCAGAAAAAGGGGGAAAGGGGAATAACACACCACTTATAAAGGGAAACAGCAAGGCTGTGCCTGGAAAACATGCCCTCAGGTTGGAATAGGGCTATCGGGATGATTAGTCCCTTGCCTGTCTCATCATAGGGCATCTGAGTAATCACAAGCCCTGGTTGCTGCCGATACTACCACGCACACTGGGGAAAAGGATGGGGGAGGAACGGGTGTGACCAGTGAGGAAGAGGGGTGGCCACAACCCAGAAGGGGAAGGGTAGGATAGGTCTTGTACTCACAGAGAGGGCCCAGGCTATAGTGCACCCCGAAAAACCCAAAATGAAACCAACCTTATCTTCAGTCACCACGCTAGAATGTCCAGTCACTTGGTCTCACACTCACCAAAAGCATTCCATCCACACTCGCACACCATGTCACTGTGCTTGCTGCGGGTGCATCCCTGCTCTGGCCAGATGGTGACGCCCCGGCAGGGAGACCCGGGGCTCTGGGTGCTCCTTCTGGGGAATGCAGTGCTGCGGGTGAGTCTGGAGCGTGGGGGGGCAGAGCCCCTAGCATCGGGCTCCTAACAGTGCCTCCCCTCCAAGGTCGACGTGGAAGTACAGGATGGAGTTTAAGGGGATAGCGCGTATGAAAAATCTGAACCAATCGGGGTGCATGTACATCGGTAGCCTTTTCCTAGGATCGTTCCGATGGCCTGTACCCCTTCCAGTCAATAAGATACCATAAATGCCCCTGACGTCGGTGGGAGTATTCTTGGTTTACGGGGAATCGAGGATGGGAACAACTCATCTTGGATCCGTGTGCCGGGGGTTTGTGGGAAACGTGGAATGTCGGGTGTATGCGATAGTGCGGTGGTAATTTTTCCTGGTAGGAGACCTCATTCATTTTCTGAATGATTGGGAACGGACCCATGTATCAGTGGTCTAATTTTGCTGATGGATGTTCTGAAGGGTAATTGTGGCGGTCGATCCAGACCCAGTCCCCAGGGGCATAAGCTGGGGTGGGTCAACAATGTAGGTCTGCATATTTTTTATACTACTGTCATGCGTGTTGGAGTATCCCTTTAGCTGTTTCTGTGCCTTATGAATACATGTAACAAGGACTCCAGCTGCGGGGACAGAACAGGCTGTTAATTCAGGGAGACACAGTGGGGGGTGGTACCCGTAAGTGATAAAAAACGGTGAGTTGCCCAATGAGGCATTCAAAGTATTATTATACGTGAATTCGGCTATTGGTAATAAGTCGTATCAGTCATCTTGATGATATCCTAAGTAGCAACACAAGTACTGCTCGAGAGTCTGGTTTATCGGTTCCACTTGCCCATTGGTCTGTGGGTGGTACCCTGAGGTGAGACAGCATTTAATTTGCAGACTTGTCAAAAGTGCTTTCCACAAGCGTGACGTAAATTGGGACCCTCGGTCCGATATGATTTCCAGGGGTATTCCATGAAGTTTAATCACGTTATGCAGGAGTAATTGTGCAGTGTAGCAGGCTGTAGGTAACCTGGTGGTGGCCACGCAATGTCCCATTTTGGTAAAATGGTCCACAATAACCAAAATCGTTGTATAGGTAGATGATGGGGGTAGTTCAACAATGAAGTCCAGACCTATATGCTGCCAGGGCCCTTGTGGTAACGGGGTAAGCTGTAACAATCCTTGCGGTCATTGGCGGGGAACCTTGGTGTGGGCAAATACTGTACATTGGTTCACGTACCGGCGGACATCTTTTTGTAAAGTAGGCCACCAAAAATGTCGTTGCAACAGGGCGAGGGTGCATGATGCCCCCCGCCAAGGGGGGCATCATGGTGCCCCCAAAGCAGGGGCTTGCATGCCCTTGGTGGTACCATGAGTTTCTGTTGATGGTAAAGCAATCCATCTCGTCCCCTCTGGGTTTTAGAAGCCAGGGAAGGTCCCTGGTGGTAGGAATATTTCTGAAACTGTGCCACAGTAAGGAGGTTGGCAGCAAAGGTCCGGGGGGTCTAATAGTAAGCCACCTCGCTTGACAGGGGGTTCTCCATCCTCAGTGCACTTCAAACGAGCATCTGCCAGGATGTTTTGATACCCGGGGCGGTAACGTATCTGGAAGTGGAACTGGGTAAAGAAAAGGGTCCAACGTCCATGGCGGGCATTCGTAATACATGTGGTCTGGAGGTAGGTTAAAGTGCGATGGTCCGTAACTACAGTGACCTGGTACTTTGCTCCTTCTAGGTAATGTCTCCATGCTTCAAAAGCCGCTTTAATTGCTAGGATTTCCCAATCTAGCACCGTGTAGTTTTTTCCCCGCACTCGTCAGTTGTCGTGAATAATAGGCACATGGCAAGAGCTGGTCCATCCCTGGCTCAGGTTGCAGAAGAGCAACTCCAATGGCTATGCTGGAGGCATCTGTCTCCACTGTGAATGTTGGTCAAAGTGCGGGTGTTGTAGAATGAGAGCTTGCATGAAGGTGGTCTTAATTTTCTCAAAGGCTTGTTGTTGAGCACACTTCCATTCATATGGCACTCTTCATAGTAAGGCCATCAGAGGTTCTGTCAACTTCGCATAATTACAGATATATTGGCGGTAGTAGTTGGCAGTGCCTAAGAACCTCTGGAGCACCTTGACAGAGGAAGGCGGGGTCCACTGTACAATATCACTGACTTTCTTGGGGTCCATTCTTATTCCGTGAGCTGAAATAATGAACCCCAAAAACTCAATAGTCGTAACATGAAACGCGCACTTTTCGTATTTACAAAACAATCGATTTTGCCGCAGACGCTGCAGTACTTCTCGTACCTGCGGAATGTGTTCTCTTTGGGTGTTCGAAAAAATGAGGATATCGTCTAAGTAGGTGACCACACAAGTGTCCAACATATCATGAAGTACATCATTTTATCAGGTGTTGGAACGTGGCCAGGGCATTGGCCAGGCCGAACGGCATTACGAGGTTCTCGAAATGTCCATACCGTGTTCGAAAAGCTGTTTTCCATTTGTCTCTGGGGTGAATGCGTAAGAGGTTATAGGCACCTCGGAGATCAAGTTTGGTAAAGATCTTCGCACCATGCAATCTATCCAGGAGCTCCGGAATCAAGGGGAGGGGGTATCGGTTTTTTACCGTAATGGCATTGAGTCCACGGTAGTCTATACACGGGCGGAATCCCCCATCTTTTTTTGGAACTAAAAATAGTGGTGCCCCCATCGAGGAGGTAGAGTGTCATATAAAGCCCCGCCGCAGGTTGTCTTCCACATACTCTTTTAGAGTACCCAGCTCCAGGGTGGAGAGAGCATAGATTCGTCCGTACAGGGGTTCCATGCCAGCAGCTGCTCAATGGGACAGTCATATGGATGATGTGGTGGCAGGCTTTCGACTTCATTTTGGCTGAAAACATCCCAGAATTCCGCATATTGGGGGGGCAGATTCTCTGGCGGTCCTCCGGATCCAGTGGCCATCAGGACTTGTGACGGTGGGGGTTGCATGCAAACAGTTGAGCAGTAGTCAGTCACAAAAGCTACAGTCCCTTGGTCACACTGGATGTTAGGGTTATGTTTGTGAAACCATGGCATCCCTAACACCACAACAAACATGGGGGATGCTACCAGGTCAAAGCACATCGACTCTGTATGAGCCCCAATGGTGACCCGGAGCTTCATGTTTTGCAAAACTATCGGCCCTGAATTCAGAGGTGACCCATTGATAGTAATATGCACCTGTTCCAAAGTGGGTCGGGGTGTGTGGGAAATGCCATAGCAACGCAAAAACCCTTGGTCCATAAAATTCCCCGAGGCCCCGGAATCAACAATGGCCCAAGTAACCAAACTTCGAGATGGATCAACCCCCAAAGTAACTGGGATACAGACATGTCGTGCTCCCCCAGGGCTTGTGCCTAGCATGCGAGACAAGGTGGGTAGGGTAATCTCTTTTGCACCTGGAAATCCTCCTACTGTTCCTGGGCTTGGACTTTTCCCGTATCCCTTTGAGTGGGAGGTAGTGACGGACATTCCCTAGCAAAATGTGAGGGTTCGCTGCAGTAAAAGCACAGGCAGGAAACTCGCCGGTGTTCTCGCTCTGCGGCTGTTAGTGGCCCTTGGGAGGCCCTTATTTGCATGGGTTCTACCTCTGTGTCTCGACCCGATTCCATCCATGCAGAGTGGGGGATTGGGGCCCGGGTTCCCACTACCTGAAATGGCTCTTGCCGTCACTCTCATCTCCGCTCCCCCAAACGTTCGTCTATCTGGATGGTGAGGGTCACCAATTCCCCCCAAGTTTCTGGAAGGGAGGTAACGGTGAGCTGGTCTTTTAGCTCCTCACTGAGCCCTCACCGATACATTACCCAAAGGATGTGGTTTGGCCAATTGAGGTCCACCGCAAGGTGCTGAAATTTGGTTACATAATCAAGCAATGGCCCTCGCCCTTGTTTTAGCCCCACAATGGTATTTTATGTATCCTTCACCCTGTGGGGGTAATCAAATAAAAAGTTGAAATCCTGTACAAATTTAGCATAATCTTGCAACAAGTGAGCATAATCTTGCAACAAGTCACTTTTACTAGTTAACAACGGGGTTGCCCACGCTTGTCACTCTAGCAGCCCTATAATGAAGGTCACTTTGCGAGTGTCAGTATTATATGTTTGGGGTTGCAGGGTAAAGGCTAATTCACAGAGGACCAGGAACCCCTTGAATTGCTGGCGGTCCCCTGCATATTTGTTGATCTTTGGTCCTTTAAGCTCTCGGGGTATAGTCACAGGAGGATCCATAGGAGGTGGGCTTTCTGCCTGAGGGGGGGCTGCTGCTGTGGCCCCCTGATTAGTCTGTTGATCCTTAAGATCCTTCACCTCCATGGCGAGGGACTTTACTATGTGGGTTAATTCCTGCACCTCCTGAGAGCTGCTCCATAGGGAAGAGGGACAATACTGAGAGGGGGAAGAAGATGGTGCTGGTGATACTGTGGGGATCAGGGTTGACATGGGCGCCCTGCAGGGTCAGAAAAAGGAGGAAAGGGAAATCACACACACCACTTATAGAGAGAAGCGGCAAGGCTGTGCCTGGAAAACACACCCTCAGGTTGGAATAGGGCTATTGGGATGATTAGACCCTAGCCTGTCTCATCATAGGGCATCTGAGTAATCAAATGCCCTGGTTGCCTCTGATACTAACACGCACACCGGGGAAAAGGATGGGAGAGGAACAGGTCTGACCAGTGAGGAAGAGGGGTGGCCACAACCCAGGAGGGGAAGGGTAGGCTAGGTCTTGCACTCACAGAGAGGGCCCAGGCTATAGTGCAACCCAAAACCCCGCAAAGGAACCCAACCTTACCTTCAGTCACCATGCTAGAATGTCCAGTCACTCGCTCTCACACTCACCACAAGCACTCTGTCCACACTCGCACACCACGTCACTACCAGGATCAGGGAAGCACACAGGTCAGCTACAGAGGAGAGGGGGCCAGTCTCACGGGCACAAGGCTCCGATCACGAGCACTGAGCACAGTCCTACAAGGAACCTTTATACTGGAGCTCAGGACGTTGCCGCAGCCGCTATGAGCAGCGCAGGGGTGGGGACATGGCTTCCTCCGTCGCTGATTCCCTCCTTGCTCCACCCCCTGAATCGCCGCTGGATGAGGGTGGCGGCGTGATGCTCCTGGGTTTGGCTGGCGGGGAGGTGTCATCCCGGAGCACTGTGCTTGCTGTGGGTGCATCCCTGCTCTGGCCAGATGGTGAAGTCCTGGCAGGGAGGCCCGGGGCTCCGGGCGCTCCTGCTGGGGAACGCGGTGCCACGGGTGAGTCTGGAGCATGGAGGGGGCAGAGCCCCTAGCATTGGGCTCCCAACAGGTGCCCAGGAAGTGCCCAGCTGGGGGAGAGGTTCCTTATGGGGTCTACTCAGGTCTGAATTTACTTTTCCATCCTAACTATGGGTAAAATCCATCATAGTTTTAAAGTGTTCATTTTTCAGAATAGGCCATGGAATCCATTTTTCTTTCTTTTTTTTTCTTTCTTTTGACCTATGGAATGCTGTACAATTAGCAATAAACACTTTAGCCTTTCAGTAAATATTATCTTGTTTTGCTTACATGAAAGTGCAGACATTAGCTGTAGACATGTTTTTGTTCCAATTATCTTGCTTTGACTTCATGAGGCTTGGAATGCAGTAAACACGGCTGGAAGAAATTAGAAGTTATGGTATCAAATGGGGTCCTCTAGCGGTATTTCTAGACACTGGTTTCTAATATGGCTCTGTTCACCTGTTTGGATATAATATGTATTTATGGTTCATTATTGATTACTTGCTGTTTAATAAGTTACTTGCCATTTGATCATAGTCTGTTGTTTTGACTAGAATCTACTTGCTTCTTTGTTTTATGTTGGTTTCTTTATCTCTCTTCAGCATAGACTTTTGAGATATGTTCTCCACCATTAAATTGTCTTTTATTAATATACTTGTCTTTATTCACATGTTTTATTGAGAAGACATTAAGACAAGGACCATAGTGATTTAATTTGGCCTAAAGAAAGCTTTTCACTTTTAGTCTCTTCTGTAGCTAAGCAGAATAATTGGCTTGAAGGAATTAGAAGAGACAACGATAACATGTTTGTTTTTGGGACCCAAGGTCTTTTTGCAAGTTTGGGTCAAAATAGTTTCTCATAACAGTAAATGAGTTGAAAACATGTTTTTAATTAATAATGAAGCAGTAATATTGATAACAGAGAAACACTGCCACCCGACAGAAAAGGTGCTTTATTGTTTATCATATCTTAAATACTGAAATAGGTTTAATTTTTAAGCTAAATAAGGATTTTAAAGGTTGTCAATTAGAGTAATCAATATATTTCCCAATGTAAATTCCAAACTGTTTAAAGATATTTTAATGGAAGAATTCTGTATAGATTAGGAATTCTAGGGGCGAAATTAGAGACTAATTTAAGGGAGAAATTAGGAAATCTAGGGGAGAAATTGGAGACTAAAGACATTAAGAATAACGTATTTAATTAGTGAATTTGACCTAAAATTATACCTAAATACACCATTCAGAGGAATAAGTAATTGTTCCTTTTTTATTGTGTCTTAATGAGAAAATGTCTTATAAATCAGTGTTGCTCTAGAAATTTCTAAATTCTCTAGAAATTTCTCAATAGAACTTTCTTTCTATTGAACTAATAGACTCTGTTAAAATGGGACAAAGATCAAGACTGGTAAAAGGTTACTGTGGTCGTGGTTCATAGACGTAAGGATGGATGAAGTCAAAATAACCATGATGAAGAAATTGCTGTAGAGACATGGAAACCCAAAACTTTAGCATCTTCACTTGGCAAGAGGAAAACTTCATCCTGATTGGTGGACCCCTGTTTGTCTACAATTGGAGAAACACATGGCAGCCATATTGCAAGACTCTCAGAAATCCTTTAAGACTGGCAGGACATTGTTGACATTGAAGGAAGATCTTGCATGCTATGGAGACTTGCTGAAAGGCAAAGGTTTGAAAATGCCTGAAGGGACTTAGTCTTTTTTTCTTCTTTGCTTTAATTCTTTTATGTCTTTTCCCAAAGTCTTTTATTTTCCATTTTAAAGTTATTTTAAAACTTTTACTTTCCTCTTTTGCTCTAGCAAAGACATTTTATTTTATTTTACTGTTTTTTAAGTTATTTATTTTCATTTCATTTCATTTCATTTTTTTTAATTTCCTTTTTCTCATTTTTCACTCTTTTCAAACCATTTTTGTTTTAATGTATCTTTTTGCCCTAAAATGTTAATTCTTTTGTTTTGGTTTATTTACTTTTTTTAAAGCTATTTGAATTCCCAGTTGGGATTTTCTAATCTTTTGTCAGAGAAAAGAGCAATTTCTACCTTTTCTTTTCTTTTTATTTGTTCCCAGTTAGGATTTTCCTCCTTTTGCCTAAGAAAAGGGCAATTCCTACTTTTCCCTAAATTGTTGTCCCTAATTGCCAACTTTTCTTTTCTTTGGGGAAGCACTGTATTGGTCCCAAATGGAACTGTTTCCTTTCACTTGTTTTATTCAGCCTTGTGGGCAGAGTTCCGCAAGTGCTTCTTTGTCTTTCCCCTCCCTTTTTTTGGACCTTCCAATCTCCTTGCCTATCCTGCCAGTCAACCTCTGGACACTTTTGTTTTATATTTTTCTTTATCTTTTCTATCTTTTATTTTTACTATTTTTTCTTTAATTCTTATCATGTCTCCAGTATAGCAGCAAGCTAACATCTTATCTTCCCCAGCAGGACCCCACAGACCCGGGACAAATTTTTTGGGACCTGCAATATCTGTGTGGTGAGATAACTTCTCCAATTATAGTAGTGTGTAAGCCAGTTTTGCAGGGTAAGCCAGTATAAGCCAGTTTTGCAGGCTAATCAATTGTAGTACTTAGTCATAATAATTGTCTTTTGCTACTTTTTGATGAGGAAACGTAAGCTTTCCTATGGAAATCCCTGACCCCATGGTGGAGATAATTCCTGGGACAATCTCAAGGTAACAATGGCTTATAATTTAGAACCCTATTTGGGGGGGTGGGGGCATCAGAGTAAGACATGATCCATTCCCTGCTCTCTCTGCTCACCATGTAGGTTTTGAGGGACTTTTCCACAGGGGATGCCATGTCAGATGGGGTCCCCCACCCCCACTGCCAGGACATTCCCTCAGGAAAGCCCTCCCAAACCGCTTTGGGATTTTTATCCATTACCGCATGCGAAGTGATTTAAAAAACAAAAACAAAATACGTATTGTTTTTAATAAAACAAAACAAAAAAACATAAATAGGCAGAACGTTTATGATAACACCAAAAATGAAGGGATTTTTATAAATGAAAACAAAAAATAAAGTGAAAAATGAATGATGTGACTTCTGCTATACCTACCGAGAACGCATCTCTGTATGCCTGGAACATATGGACCTCGGCCAATGAAGGAACTTGCAAGTCGACTCTCTAGGCTGATTTTAGAGGCCATAGAGAGAGATAAGGAGGAAGATAGTCCTTTAGATATGTAGGGCCCAGGCTGTTGAGGGCTTTAAAGGTCAAAACCAGCACTGTAAATTGTGCCCAGAATGCTATTGGCATACAGTGCAGACTCTGAAGCACCAGTGTTATGTGTTCCGCGTGACCTACACCCATCAAAAGGCAGGCCACCATGTTCTGCACAAGCTGCAGCCCATGAACACTCTTCAAGGGCAGCCCCATGTAGATCACATTGCCGACGTCTAGCTTTGAGGTAATGAAGGCTTGGATGACTGTGTCCAGGTCCCTATTTGAGAGAAAGAGATTCAGCCTTTCACCAGATGGAGATGGTGAAAGGTACTCCCAGTTAGGGCTGAAGCGGCAGTTTCTTTTTCCACACTGCCTATTTCATTCCACCACTTTGCAATTGCCCGCGACTTTCCACAGGTTTTCCGCTGGCATTCTGCTAATTCCACACCCTTTGCTTTGTGACAGTGGAATTACCGGAATTATCAGAAAGTGTTGGAAGAAACATTGTTCCACTACTTCGCATCATGACCGCATGTCGGAAACTGCTGGTGGAAGAAACAGAATGAAAGTAGCGTATTGGACGTATGTATCACACCATGTCGCTCATTGCCGAATAGCTCTTTCCGTTGCTTGTAGTTTCAGCCTTACTCCCGGCCACCACCATGACCTGATGTTAGACACGCAGCTCAGGATCCAAGAGCACTCCAAGAATGTGAACCTGAGTAACTAGTAGGGATGTGCAGAAGACACATCATGTTTTTTTTCATTTTCAAAAAACCCATTTGGTTTGGGGGGGTTTCATAAAGGAGTCAACCTCAGAAAGAGGCTGTGAGACGCACTGGGGTCCATCAGCCCATTAGAGAACCCTATAGATATCAGACCAATAGGTCACTCTACTGGGCCCTGCTTCCCATTACCTGCTTCATTGTACTTTGCCTCTCCACTCAGTCTTCCTGACACCATGTGGTCCCTCTGACCCAGTGACTCTCACCTGCCCTTCCCATGGTACCAGGGTGCCTGGTTAGGAATGGGAAATCAGGTCGAATATCGGAATCGGATCAAAAATCGAAATCAGATCGATATCAGAATCTGATTCAATTTAATTGGTTTTAATTTGTATCTGAATCGGATCATATTCCCCACTCCCCACCCCCAACCCATTGACTTGAATGGGAAAATTTCCCATTGAAGTAAATGGAAAACCAAACCTATTCAGTTCAATAGGCCATTCATCGTTCTAAGCCACTATCCTACAATGATGAATTGGCCAACAAAGAGCCTAGCAAATTGCAATAGCAGAGAGGGTTAATCTGATACAATTAAAATTGGATTGGTAAAATTGGGTAGACCTTATTAATCTGATGCTGATGAAACTCAGATCGTATTTATTATTATTATTATTATTATTATTATTATTATTATTATTAAGCATTTATATAGTGCAAGCAATGTACCTGGAGCTTTACAAAGTAATTGAATAGACACGGTCCCTGTCCAAGGGCTTACAATCTGAGAGACAGGGACAGGGTGGGGAGACGAAGGAGGGGGAACACAGGGAATCGTATAATGCGATTCCAATATTCCCATCCCTCGACCTGGTGTGCCGCAGCTCCGGTTGTCCGCACCCTCTCCTCCACCCCAGCCTGAAGACAAATATATGTTCCCCATCACCAAACTACTGTGACAAACATAAGAAGTGTCATTTACTGGATCAGACCAATGGTCCATTGCATAGGTGACTGGTAAATGTCAATAGTGAGGGAGACACAAGATTGGGGACTGGCCAGAGGTTCTATAGGGTTCTATTAGGCTTCTGAAAATATGGGGGGGGGGCTCATGACCATTATGCCCCCCCTCCCCTGAGTTGTCTATGGGCCATTGAGACCAACATCCTATCTCCTACAGTGGCCGATTTCAATTGCTTCAGAGAAGTACCCAACAGGTCATAATGGAGAAATCCATTTCCTGCTGTCCACTCCCAGCTTCTGACAGTACCACAGAACTGTTATGCAAACACGCGTAGTTAGTTATTTATGTATAAAATATTTATATCCCGCCTCGTCTGCTCCCAGCAGCTCGAGGTGGCTAATAGTCAATAATGCGGCTAAGGCATGACTCATAGGTATTAGTGCTCTTCTGGTGAACTGCACTGACTTCTTTCTCTCCTTTGTATTGAATCCGATACTGATAACTCTGCAAGCAAAGCCCGATTGGGTTACTCTGCAAGCAGCGTGTGTGTGTGTGTGTGTGTATGTATATAACATATTTATACACACCAGCCTTTTAAAAACCAGCCATTTATTAAAATTGTATATATACGTGTGTGTATGTGTATATATGTATATATATATATATCAAATTTTAAAAGGCTGGGGGTTTTTACGTCCAATTTAAAAGCTATTATAACTACCTTTACCTTCATGTGAGCATATTGCACAGCTAGATCCTAGTGATAGTCTTCTAGAGAGACGAGAGAACCATTGCCCAGAGGAGTGTCTCTGAATGCTCATTCTTCTGTTCTGAAAGACTGCTGAAGTCTCAAGGAAATTCAGTTATTATGACTGTGATGCTCTATGCTTCTAACCTTTGACCCCAGGGTTGGTCGTGTGATTGCTAGCTAACAGTGGCTCGTTAATGTGCCCTCTCTCTGAATATTAATAACAAAAGCCTCCCAGGTCTCATCGTGTCAGATCTTGGGAGATACCTTATCGAGCAAAATGCCACACTGAGCTGGGTTTTACGACTGCTGCAGCGGGAATAGGAGCCATTAGTTCAGTGGTGAATATCAGAAGGCACTTAGCCATTTGGACAGAGCTGCCATGGACCCATTTCTCTACAAAACAGTAGCTAAAAAAACCCTGGGTGTCTCTCTGGTCTGTAAATTGTAATTTTACAATCAGCAGTGATGCAGCAAGTTGCTGGGAGATAACGAGCTCTTCTAATGTATGAATACTCTTACCATTATCTGCCTTGTTTTGAAGGCCTCAGATCAAATATTAAGCTCGCTGTTGGTTTAGGATGTTATTTTCTACCTTCTATTTTTTTTTAAGCCGTTATATACTCTTTTTCTAATGAGAAAAGACGAGGCTAATTATCCCGGCTACCAGGTCCCTTGTTCTCATAATGGATTCTTTATTCATAATTGTGCTAATGATAAGGGTTGTTTTTTTATATTGTTTTTGCATCCCTTTCCTCTGATTGTCATTGCACTGCTTGCTGATAAGCAGGGTTTTCCAAGAGCCTCTCAAACTCTTGCATGTTCATTTACAGTGGAACGGAAAGGAATATCTGTGTCAAATGCAAGACTTGATGAATATTTGCTGCTTGTTTCATTAGGAAGGCAGCCGATTCAAAGTAGTAATTAGGGGTGAAACAAGCAGTTCAATTGCTGCTCATGAGCAATTTCACCGTATTGGGAACCGGGATTGATTTTCTGATACTGATATGATTTCTCGATTTTTGCAATACCATGAGATGTCATTCCCATTACTTATTCCTGCACACCATTTAGTAAGTATTGTGTACTATTCATTTACTGCTTACCACATTGCCAAGGATATTGTTTTACTTCTAGGTTTGTTCCTGCATTT
>QEPC01004060.1:3718686-3732590 GCA_003113815.1 Sphenodon punctatus | reverse complement strand
GGCTGAGCCCATTTGGGCAGGGGACAGGGGGAACCTGGTTTTCCCTCCCCCCTCCAGGCTGCGTGGATGGAAGTGGTGCCAGGTCTCACCTCCCCCCCCCGCCCAGTCTCGTAAAAAAGAATTGTTTTAGGAAATGGAAGATGGAGTTGATTGGAATGACAGTTCCCCAAACCCCCCTACACAGAGAGATATCAGAACTGGCCTGCCCCCATTCTCACCTCCTTCTGTTCCAACCACCTGGACTCCCCCCCCTTCCAATACCTCCCTGCAGTGCGTAGGAAACCCCCACTCAGCCGACTGGAGCCTTTGGACCCTGTCAAGGAGCCCTCTTAACTCCCCCCCCTTTGGGCAAAATTCTATGCTGTGTGTACACCACCTACCCACGCAATGCATGCAGCATGCGGGCGCAATGTATGCATGGCATGCACACACAAAGGATAGTTGCATAGGGTAAATGCGCAAACCAGGCCAACTTGAACGTCCGTGCCCATGAACCCAGCCTGCTCCATCGCCTTCTCCATGCACCATACCTACCCATCCCCCGGGCCTTGGTGTGCATGGGCGCGGGGCTTCAGGTCAGCCCTGGTTGCATGCTTGCTGCACACAGCTGTCCCGTGTGTAAACATGCCATGTGCA
Source organism: Sphenodon punctatus (assembly GCA_003113815.1). NCBI lineage: Eukaryota > Metazoa > Chordata > Lepidosauria > Sphenodontia > Sphenodontidae > Sphenodon > Sphenodon punctatus. Next base: position 3,731,954 of record QEPC01004060.1, on the reverse strand, counting down.
TTGCGTGCACATGCTGCGTGCATTGCGTGGGCGGGCGGCACGTACGGCATAGGATTGTGCCCATTCTGTTTAAAACAAGCACCTGTTGCATGCCCTTGGGGCAATACACACTGCCTGACCCTGATTATGTCAGGTCGGGTGGTGCAGATTCGATGGGCACACCTATTTTCAGGTGTAATAGGAAAGTGCCATAAGAAGTGCCATACTGGGCCATCGAGCGCAGCATCCTGTCTATGACACTGGCCACCATTGGTCATTTTGGAGAAGTACCCAACAGGTCAGAATCGAGTTATCCATTCCCTTCTATTTATTGACTCTAGGGGCGTGCAATTTAATACTGTTTAACTCATTATGAAAACAAATGGAGCCCTATTTGTTTTTATAACTCAGGTCACATGAATGAATGAAAAAGCAAACAAGATTCATTCAATTTCATTTATGTTTATTTTTTATTATTTTTATTAAACAGCATCAGTAATGTGCTGGATGCTCAGTAGAGCAGTTGTGATTAAATACATTTCTCTGCCCCCAGGGGGCTTACAATCTAGGGTGGACAAGGGAGGAGAAACAACGGGAATTTTGTTGGTAATTTCAATTGACATAATATCAATCCCAGAAGCTTGAAGAAGTTCAGTATGGTCTGGCCACATGCCACCCACCAGAACGTTTTCCTGATTGTTGGAGTGCCACTAAATTAAATCTCAGTTACAGTATTAATTGATTCAGGATGGCTCTTTCCAAGTAATTACATCTGAAAGGGCCCTGTCAATACAATTAACTCTCAGTTGTCTCAACAGTGTCAAATATAATGGGTTCAGGTGCACACAGCAGAATGAATGTTTCACGTGAAGAAAGCACCATTTGTTCAAAGGCAGCTTGCTGGATGGAGGCTCTGATGAAAGTACTGTATTAAATAAATCAATGGACGATTATATTTAATCTCGCTTACCTTCCAGAATCCAGTTCATTAAAATAATAACGCTCAACCTTTTAATTTAAAACTTGCATATGTCTTAAATTACTTGAGCATGGAAGGTGCTTGAGGTTCTTTAATTAATTGAGGTATTGGAGATACAGCATCACTCCCTTGGCAAAACTGCAAGGAAGAAGAACAAATTGAGAAAAACAACAGAAATAAGGCGCTGTCAAATGGAGTCAGACCAATGGTCCATCTTAGCCTGGTATTTTCACAACATGACATGGCAGCAGGGTTTCAAATCTATCTATCCAGCAGGTGTCCTACCAGAGATCCTGAAATGGAGATACCAGGGATTGAACTTGTGACCTTATACATGCAAAGCATAGACACTGCCACCTGAGCCACATTCCCCCCCTGAAAGATCAAGGATACTGAATGACTTCCACATGAGAAGAGGCTCAATAGGCTAAGTGCTGTTCATCTTGAAGAATAAATTCCTGAGAGGGATATGGTAGATGTTTAAAAAAAAATCTGAGCGGCATGGAAATGGAAGTGGGGAGCTGTTATTAAACCTCTCAAAAATATTAGAACAAGGGACTCTCCATATAACTAACTGGCAGCAGATCTAAAACAAACAAAAGTGAAGTACTTTTTCACTCAACATACAATTAACTTGTGGCACTTGCTGGCAGAGGATTTTGTGAAGACCAGTAATGTAACCGTTTTAAAAGAGGAAAAGTCAAGTTGGTTAGGGAATGGAACTTGACCAACATCCATTGGCCAACTCAAACGTTTCCTCCCTGCCTTGATTAACAACAATAGGAAACAACCAGGGTTCTAAAACAATTAGGGCTGAAACTCAATCTTGATTTTTTTTCGATTCTCGAGAATCAAGCTTCGAATCTCGTCTCATTTTTAGCAAGACTAGAAAATCAAGCAAACCCCTGTTTCTCTACACTTTCCCGTTCATGATTCTTTTCTCTATTTGCTTACTGGAGTCATGTGATTGTGTATCGCGTATTGTCCTGAGTCTTGCGTGTGTGTCTTTTATATATTTCTTGTGAGAAAATCAGTCATGCACATGCACAAAATTGCTTCCCCTTTCCCAAAATTGCAGCTATGATGCTGGCACCATTTTGGAAGAGAGCTGCAAATGCGCAGAACAGCCACGGTGACAATTTTGTGCATGGGTAGTAGCTTTTCTCTTCTTAGACAAGATTCTCATTAAGATCTCACATCGTCATCAAGATCATTCTGAGATCTCAATAAGGATTCTCTATTCTCACAAGTCTCACGAGAAACAAATTGATTTTCATTTCAGTCCTAAAAACTATCTTTAGAGCTGAAACAAGTACTTGCAAAACCAGGAATCATTCTGCAACCTTCAGGTAGTAGACAGTCCCTAATTAGTTCCTGGCTCAGATACCTGATGTCTCAGAATATCAAGTTCTGGTCCTGAAATATCAGCTTCTCATCCAAATATTTCAAGGTTCCAGACTGATTTTTTCAGTTTTCCATCATGATTTACTAGTTGGTAACTAGAAACTGGTAGGGGAAATTACTGATTTTTCTGGTAGTCAGGTACACAATTGATACCCATTGGGTAACTGGCATGATGCTCGAAAATGTGGGTATTACCTGTGCAAACCAAATTAGGTACCTGTTTCAGCTTGTCTGTCTAAGTAAGAAGCAAGTAAAATGTAAACCTGTAAAAAGTAAAAAAAAAAGTAAAAAAATTATAAGCCACTCTGTGCTTTTTTTGGATAAGGCAGATTATAAATTAATAGAATAGAATCAACACATGTAAATACATGAAAATTGGCATTTGTTCCATTTTTTCCCCCCATGGGAGTTGGAAACTGGTTCCGTAGCTCATATTTGAGACAACTGATTCCTCAGGATCCTTAACCATGAGGATCTCCCCAATTTACCTGCCCATCCAAAGTTTGTGGCTCAGACATATTCTAGGCAAGTGCCATTAAGGTAGGATTATAACTTCTGTAGGCTGTATCTTCTCTTGTTTTGCAGTTACTCACTGTGGGTGTTTTCAGACGTGACGGGGCGGCTTCGCCCCGTCCCGAAAACAACCCAGAGATTCCCCGCTAGGATCACCCAGGCACGGCAAACAGATGTGCTGGGGATCCTGGCGGGGAATCAGGGAGGGGGCAGGACCGCGCGGCGCAATGTGCTGCCGCACGGCCCCGCCACCTCCATGCTGCCTCGTCACCTGCCCTCTGGGGAGATGGGCAGGCGGCAAGGCCAGTGCCGTCGCAGCGTCTGGCCGAGTTCACCACGGCCCAGAATCCCACCAGGGATTCCGGGCCATGATAGCCAACCAGACGTTACTTTTTTTTTATGCCCACCTGGAATCACTTTCACCACGCTTCAGCCGATTTTCCACACCAAGTGTGGTTGAAATTGACCCCATGTGGGTATTCAGTGTGGCGAACATCTGGCAGCCGCCGAACAGATGTGCAGGGCACAGTGACCACATGTAGGTATTAAGCGTGGTTCACTGTGATCTCGTCACGTCTAAAAACACCCAATGTGTCTGACCCCTGAGCGACTCGGGACACATGTACTCTCACTTCGGACTGAACACTTGTGCATCTCTCTGTGAAAGATGTTTCTGAATGATACATTATGGATGTTTTCAGACGTTATGGGGCCGCTTGGCCCCGTACCGAAAACAACCCTTTCATTCCCCGCCGGGGTCACCCTGTCACGCCATATCAGATGTGCCGGGGGGATCCCGGTGGGGAATCTGGGAGGGGGCAGGGCCACGCGGCGCAACGTGCGGCCGCATGGCCCCGCTCCCTCCACGCATCCCACTGCCCACCCTCCAGGGAGACGGGCGGGCGGCGGGGCCACTGTGGCCGCCGCGTTGGGCCGGATGTGCCGTGGCAACCGGCCAGACGTTACTTTTTTTTGGTCCCCGCTGGGGATCTTTTTGACCACGCTTCCCGGGACATTCCCCCGGCTAGCCCGGGAAGCGTGGTTCAAATTGACCCCATGCGGGTATTGACCGTGGCGAACATCTGGCGGCCGCCAAACAGACGTTCGGGACACAGTGACCACAGGTGGGTATTCACCGTGGTTCACTGTGATCTCGTAACGTCTGAAAATACCCTATGTTGCTACTTTATATCAAACATGCTGACTCCAGCTCACTCACGCCAGCCGTATACATTACTTTTTGCTCTCTGCAAGTTCCTCGTTATAGATTATATTTTTCTGTCATGTCCTCGCATTCTTTTTTTCCCCTCATTGTCCAAGTCCTTCATCCCTCAGGTCCACAAAATAGCATACAGCCCTCCGTGAGAGAAATCACTTCCCCAGTCAGTGAAATCCAAATACCTTTGGAGTGAGATATGGTAGGTATCTAGAAGTACAGACTGACACTGTGTTTTTCGGGCCGTGAAGATTATTCAGCCCAGCAGAACCAACCACATCCAAGATTTGTGAAACATTCTTGCCTTGAAGATCACAGTGTCACACTTCAGTAAGACGTCTGACTTTCAGACAGGGATCGATTTAAGGTTGAAGGAGAACCTCCATGGGTTTCCAGCTGTTGGAACCTATCACAGTCCATTCCCATTTCCCCCCTGTAGGTCAAAACAGGTCCAAGACCCCCAGATTAGAGCTGAAACAAGTATACCCATTGAATTCTTAGTACCCGAATCAACTTGAAAATTTGGGGTACTTTTTGGTAGCTGAAATTGAGTACATGAAATACCAAAAAGCCAACCAACAAAATATTAAAACATTTTCAACCTGATTTTTGACTTTTTTTAAAAAGCAGACATTTTAGAACCAATGCAGCCCTGCACCTTGCATTTTTCTTAAAGCATCCTGTATTAAAGGGGAGGTATGGCCACCCTAAGTCAAGCTGATATTAGCCAAGTGCTCAGGGAACATAACCTCTGACTGTCAGGAGTGGGTAGTAAATAACAAGGAATGGATCATTTTATTATGATCTGTTGTATACTTCTGAAAGGAGTATAGAGTTTAGCTTGCTAAAGAACATCCAAGCAATTGAGTAATTTGCAAAGAGAGGTTATGGAGGCCCCATCAGTAGAAACCTTTTGGAAGTGGTTAGGCAGACATTTCTATAAAGTGGTGTAGAGACTGTGGATCCTGCTTAATGACATGAGGCTGGACAAGCTAACCTTTGGGGTTCCTTCCGGATCTATGAATATATTTTCTTTTGCATTGTCAGCAGTTGTGAAAGTCAACTACAAGGGTCAATGGGAAAGGCATCAGGTGGCCCTATTTCATTACTGACTAACTGCTAGGAAAGTGTCATTCAATTATTCACTAGGCCTCGAGAGGTGCACTCTTGGGCAGCTATTTTTATCCTATACTAGTAGTTAGGCTGAGTTCTTTTGGTTGTATTTTTTAACATTTGGAAAGCAAAAATGAAATTTCCTGACATGGCACCTTCTAAAAGATACTGTGAAATTGGTCTGAAGGTAGAACACATTGTAGCCTCAGGCTTGGATTCCTTTTTAATGACTATGGATTCCCCAATGAACCAAACAGACTTTCATGTTGTTGTATTTGGATTTCCAAGCTGTTATCTTTGGCTTTGTCAAGACTGCGGCAAAGCATGTGTTTTGAAAACCGTATTGGGTGAGTGAAGATTTGGAACAATCTCTTTAGAACTGAAGCTGACCCATAATTTAGTACCCATGGATAATGCCTGCATTTTGGGATACTGTACCAGGCACCCGACAGATTACCACAGAGAGCCAGGGTGGTGTAATGGCTGAGTGCACAGTACTTAGTGCATAGTATTTTGTTGGGAGAAATCCCAACAAAGATTGCTCACTAGGGCTGAACGAAATAGTAAACATTTTATTTGTCAGTATTTCTAAGTTTCCGAGGACTGTCTATGAGTTTCAAGTCTTGGTACTCACAGTAAAATAAAAATGAGTACTGAGTATTTTCCAAATACTGAGTACCAAGTACCCTTATATAGGACCAGGAAATACACTGTACGTTGCTCATTCAATGATTTTCCGAGTACTGAGTACAGAGTACTCATCCGATTCCTCAGTTACTTGGTAAAACTGAGTCAAATACTGAAATACTCTGTAAAAATGAGTAATTTTGAATACTGAGTTTCCTTAGTATTGCTCACTAACCAGTAACTACAAAATCCAGCATAGAGGTTACACTCAGTCATGCAAACACCTCTTTTACCTTCAGTAATGAACTGAAAATGTAATTGTTTGCCCTTGAAATTACACTCCTGCTAGGAATCCCACCGCTCTGTACATATGGCCAATAGCAAGGTTGTTTGACAGTGTGACCTACCACCCCTCGTACACCTTGGCCAATGGGAAAACTATTTAAAATGACACCACCCTAGCCAGGTCCCTTCCATTCCCCAGGTCCAGGTAGAGAAAATGGGTCACATTGGCACCTTATGTACCCATGAAAAATGCATGATGTGCATGTGATGGGAGGGTAATGGGTAATGGATAATGGATAATGGGGGCACTTGTCTAAAAGCACCCAATATGCACAAATGGGAATTGCACAAACGGCAATTACGGTAACTGTAAGGAAACTCGGAATTGGTAACCCAACCACAGAGTAGGTAAACTGGTAATAGAGTCGGTTATCTGGAGTGTCTGGAAGCTTGTCGAGCAGTAAATCAGGAACTAATTAGTACTCGGTATTACTGAGTTGAGTTGGGTGTCGTATTTTTGATGGTTGGGTATATCTGTTTTTGAGGCGACTCCTCTCTCTCTCTCTCTTTCTCTCTCTCTCTCTCTCTCTCTCTGTGCAGTAAACAGTAATGAGGTAAATGGGTAATTCATGGTATCACAGTAAATCAGTAGTATGACTAACTGCCAAATGCTAACTGGATACCATTGGGTATCTGGCTGGATGCAGTATATCAGTGGATCTTCATTTTAACTCTTGTGCTAAGCAAAGCTGTTGGCTAAGTATTGCCTCACAAGGTGTCCTTGCCTTACAAATCACAGTGGTACAGCAATAGTAGCACCCCTCTTCACATCTGCTTGACAGGGGGAGATGGAAAGAATTGGACAGGGGTGGGAAATGTTTCCTAATCCCAAGCATCACATCCATTTACTGCAACAGGGTCGAAAAGCTACATGTGGTTCTAGAACCACAGTTTGACCACTTCTGGGATAGGCTGCATCTCATGTTAGTTTACCCTTAGATGAATATTGTGTAGCAATATTACAGTTATGTATAGCAAAATATAATTTAAAAGCTTAGGTTTTTAAACCTATCTTTTTGTTATATTTTCTGTGAGCAGTGTGTGTGAGAGCCAGGGAAACCTAGTGAATAAAGTACTGGCATGGGAAAACAGGGTTCAAATCCTAACAATAGGGCTTTAAAAGTACTTAATTTAGTACTCATAAGTAATAACCACATGTTTTGGTAACATATAGGGTACTTAGCAGGTTGCCTGTTTACCGATCATGAACCCAGAAACCTGAAAAGTAATTAACGTCTGCTTCCATTTTTGTATATTGGAATGTAAAATAGAAAAATTGTAATGGAAAACCAAATAATGGGGGCCAAAGCCATTTTTATGGGACCAGAATTCAACTTTCCTGGACAGAAAATTGAAAATAGGCATTAGGAGTTGAAAAATTGGAACTGGAAGTCAATATTCCAGGACATCAAGTAGCTGAATTGGCTCTCAATCAGGTACTGAATTGGTATCCAATATTTTTGGGTCGATTCGGGTACTGGAGATCCATCAACTGTACCCCTTTTTTGTGCGTACTTGTTTCAGCTCTAAGCAATAAACCTGTTCATGGTGGATATCTTTGGGCAAGCCATTAATTCCCAACCTCAGTTCCCCATTTGTAAATGGCCTGCCTACTGGGGTTGTTGTGAGTGTGAAACCATATAAGGATTGCAATGCTCTTTGAACACTGAAAACGCTATAAATGATGATTATTATTATTATTATTAAAAATAAATCCATGTCCACCCTAAAAAATATAGACCCAGTTCCTTCTAAACCCAGAAAACAATGGCTGTAAGTTTTTCTTTCATAAAAAGAATAAGAATTCAGCTCAACCCCAATAATTTGTTTTAAATTTTCCACTTTAATTAAGTCCTGTAATTCTTATCTCAAATCCTTGTGCAATCTAATTACCTGTGCATATTTTAATGCAGTCTCTGATTATTATTTTTTAAAAAAATTAGAATTATACTTCTAGCTTTTATATAAAGGATATGTATCTGGGAAAATACCCATCTACTTATTTGCTTCTTAAGCTTTGGCACACAGAGCAAAAGTGTTGGGATAATTCTACTAGATCAACACATTTGTGTGTTGATTCTATAGCAGGGTTTGTTGGTTTGTTTTTGGTTGTTTTTTGAAGGACACCAGAACTAATAAGTTATTAAGCATTTACTGAGTCTCCACTAATAGGGCATGACAGAGACTAGAGCTGAAATCAGTACTTTATTTAGTATTCTTGGGTAATATCCATATTTTTGAGTACCGCATCGGGACCTTGACAGGATACCCGCGTACTGATTGGGTACCCAGAAACTTGAAAAATAGGTAACTTCTGGTACTGATTTTTCAAATTTCTGCTTGCGGATCTGTATATAAGGATGGGAACCAAAAACATTGAGACCAGAAGTTAGGGCTGAAACTCGATACTTGGGTTCTTATTTTTCTCAGCGACAATCAGGGTTCTTGGCTTGTTCTTGCAAATGAAAAAAATCTGAGAAACTGCCTTGATTCATTTCTTGCTGAGAAGACTAGTAAACAAAAAATAGGAAAGCTAGGAAACAAAACGTAGGACTAGATGGTCAGTTTCCACAATGGAGAGAAGTAAATAGTGGAGTGCCACAGGGTTCTATACTAGTACCAGTGTTGTTTAATATCTTCATCAATGACCTGGGAAAAGGAGTAAAGAGTGAGGTGATCAAATTTGCAGATGACACAAAGTTATTCAAGGTAGTTAAAACACAAGCAGGCTGTGAAAAATTGCAAGAGGATCTTGTGAGACTATGTGACTGGGTATTTAAATGGCAGATGAAATTTAATGTGGACAAGTGCAAAGTGATGCACATAGAGAATAATAATCCAAACTATGTTTGTGTACACAATTCTGGTTTCTAAATTAGTAACCACTCAGGAAAAGGACCTTGGAGTCATTGTGGACAATATATTGAAATTCTTGGCTGCGACTACGGTCAAAAATGCAAACAAAGTTAGGAATTATTCAGAAAGGGATAGAGAATAAAACTGAAAATGATATCATACTGCCCCTATATAAATCAATGGTGTTATCGCACCTTGAGTATTGTGTGCAATTCTGGTCACCCATCTCAAAAAGGATATAGTAGAATTTTAAATGGTACAGAGAAGGGGAAATAAAAATGATCACAGGTTTGGAATGGCTTCCATATGAAGAGAGTCTTGATAGGTTAGGGCTCTTCAACTTGGAAAAGAGAAGAGGAGGAGGAGGAGGGCACGGACACACAGGGGAGTAGAGGCAGGAGGGCCTACCACAGAGGGGGCCAGTGGGGGCTCCAAGAGACCCGGGACTTCATTAGGATCTGGGGGACCCTGGAGTACCAGCTGGAGCTCACCCTGAACCAGTACAACCAGCATGTGTTCCAGGACATAGTGCAGGACATGGAGGCGGCGGGGCACCATCGCACAGTGGCACAGTGCCAGTCCAAGGCCAAAGAGCTGAAGAGGGGGGTACAAGGATCTGGGACATGAATAGGCAGTCTGGACATGGAGCCCAGACTGCCCCCTTCTACGATGCCCTGTACCGCATCCTGCACATGAAGGGGTCCATAGTCGCCCCACAGCTCATGGGGAGTGCTGTGGTCCAGGGCAGGGAACGGGCTGAGGTACCCCCTCCCTTCACTGCCCCCCGGTTGACAGGAGCTCCAGTGCCCCGGACCCCCAGGAGGAAAGCCCCAGGACCTCTGGCACCTGCAGCCCCCCCCCCGGACAGCAGTCCGGAAAGCACCCACCCCCAAACCGGGCAAGCGGAGTCCGAGGCCGGCACCCTCATCACACTGAGCCCGTGGTGCATAATGGAACACTCCCACACCGAGGGGCCAGCCTTGGAAGGATCCGAGACAGACATCGAGGGTAAGTGCCGACCCGGAGGGGAGAGGGACCGGGCCCACGGGGGCAGGGGCCAAGGGGGGGATGGATGGGCCAGCCCCAGCCCAAGCCCCAGCCCCCCACAACCAAGGCAGGAGGAGGCCCAGCCCCAGGTCACCCAACCGCACACCCCTACACCCACAACCCCCCCTCCTCACCCGCAGGCCACGGCAACTGAGAAGGCAGCCGCCAAGGAGACCAACCAGCAGGCACAGGAACCAGGTGAGGGAGGCTTTCTGGTAGGGAGGGCACTCCGGGGTTCAGAGAGGGAGTCCCCGGACAGTCAGAGGGGGTGGTAGGGGCTGGGGTCAGGGGGTGGGGAGTGGCCGGGCGAGATGCCCGGGGGCCCACGAAGCCCCTGCCCCATCGTGGCCAGGGAGCAGGGGCCCGGATCAGGATCGGACTCACCCTCCCGTTCCATCAGGGCAACCCTGGCAGCCAGCATCCCCAGTGCCAGTGGCCCCATTGCAGTGCATGAGGGAGCACAGGGCACGGGTACGCAGGAGGAGGGAGGACCAGGTGGAGGAGATCATCCAGACCTTGGCGGAACAGGGGGAGAGGATGATTGCAGCCATGGACCGAATGGAGGTGGCCATCGAGCAGTCCCTGGAGCGGGCAGAGTTGAGGGACATGAGGATCCAGGGCGAGGTGCGCGTGGAGTGGAGGCGGGAACGCCGGGAGCACAGTAGGCAGGTGGAGGCATTCAGGAGGCTGGAGCAGGCCATCACAGGCATGGCATGGGAGCACTCTATGAAGATGGATAGGTCCCATGATATTGGGACCTCCCTGCTCCTGCATGCCGGCACGATGTGTACTTACGTGATGGCAGCCATGCCCCCAGGCACCCTGCCTACCCAGGGACCCATGTCAGGCCCCTCGGTGCCCCCACCCCCTGGCCAGCTGCCCCAACCACGCCCACACCCTCAGGGGCCACGCATCCACCTCCCGGTGCCCCCCGGCCTCCATAGGGTGCAGCTGCCATGAGGGGCCCAATGGGTCCCTCCCCCCCAACCACCGTCCCTCCTGCTGGACCAGGAGGAGGCCCCAGACACTGCTGGGAACACAGACAATGGGGGGAGGGGAGCTCACAGGGATCCACGGCCCACACCGGGCGCTCACAGGGCCGACCCAGGAAATGAGGGGGATGGGGGGAACGGGAAGGGAGGGGGAGGGGTGTGTGAGGGGGGCACTAGAGGGGGCAGGGCACTACAGGGGTGGAAGGAGAGGTGTCGGGTGCACATGTACACGCGGTGAAATAAATGTATATGCACAAGTTTGCCTCCAGGGCCCAATCACCAGGGCGGAGGTCTCCACAGTGTAGTCTAGGCACCCAGCGAGACTCCTCCAGTGCTGCTTGAGAGCCCCGAAGGCTTGCTCCACCATGGTCCTCCTGGAGCACAGGCGGGTATTGTATAGCACCTCTGCAGGGGTCCATGTGACAGGGTAGACCTTCATCAACCAGCGGGTGAGGGAGTAGGCAGGGTCTCCCAGGATACAGGGGGACATCGGTACCCCCTCGATCCAGGTCATCCCCATGTCAGCGAAATCCCCCCGGAACATCCGGGCATAGAAGGGGGAGATGGTCATGATCCTGGCATTGTGATTGCGGCCGGAGTTGCCCGTGAAGATATCTATGAACCGGCACCGGTGATCCACAACCGCCTGCTGTTTCAGAGAGTGGTACCCGTGCCGGTTCACATACTCTGCTGCCTCCCCTGCGGAGGGGCGGAGGATCTCAACGTGGGAGGCGTCGATGGCTCCCATGCAGTTGGGAAAGCCTCCGGCCGCGAATCCCGCCATCACGGCCTCCTGGTCCACCAGCTGGATCGTTCTGTCCAGGAGCACGCCCTACACAGCCTCGCACACATCCCGGAGGATACAGACTATGGTGCTGAGCCCTTTCCTGAAGTTCTGGGACACGGACCGGCAGGAGTCGGGCGTTGCCAGGGCCCAGACCCTTATGGCCACCTGCTGGACCATGGGGATGGAGGTCCTCATGGAGGTGTGCTGTCGCTCTAGCCAGGGCATAAGGAGCTCTGCTAGCCGCAGCAGGGTGAGCTTGTCAATCCCGAGGTGGGCGCTCCAGGCTGCTCGTCCCACTGGGCCAGCGCCCTCGCCCACCAACCCTGTGGGCACTCAGCAACTCATAGGCACCTCTCAATGGGCATAGCGAGCTGAACAGACTGGCACATGGTCTCCCTTGCCCACAGGAGGCACCAGGCCACCTCGCGGAGCACCACACCACAGGGGAGGGGCTCATGGCCTGCCAGTCTGCCCCGGATAGCCTCTGTGCCCTGATCCAGACAAGGGCTCTCTTGTGGCCATGGTGTGCCCTGTGGGCCCTTGCAGCTTTCCAGGCCAGGGAAACCTGCAGTCAGGCACCCAGGTGCACCTCCGCTGCAAGGAGTCGCAGCTGCTCGGTGGTTGCGGTACCACTCGGCTGCGAGCGCGAGGTGCATCCAGTAGGCGGCTGCCCTGTCCCGGTCCATGGTGGTGGGGGCCCCGGGGGTTTTGGGATGCTTATTATGGCCCTCCTATGGGCGGCCGTGCTGGGGGCCGGCCCCCAGCTGGACGGGCCCCCCAATGGGGTGCATGGGTCCGTGGGTGTGCCCATGGGTACACGAGCTGGCTGCGCATGGGTCCTCACGCCTGCATGGGTGCGCGGTTCTGTGCGCTCCTTGTAAAGCTGCATGCCTTCACCCATCAACCCCCCACCCACATGTCTGTTTGCAACACCGTGGCCTTGGCATCCCGATTAGCTGTTACGTGAGTGCTGTTGTGTTCTGCAGCTGTGCTGGGTCTGCACTCCACACTTCGCTCTGTTGTGCTACAATGTTGTGGTCCATGGCTGCTTTTCCTGCCCTTGGGACCCCTCGGAGGCCTGCCCAGCCCTGGAGTGTATGTGTGCCTCCCTGTCCGTGGTGTTATTCTCCCTGTCTAGCTGTACCATGGCTAGTTGTCCATCCACCGGGCTCCTGCTTCCCGGCCCCCATGGGCCCCCCCCATATCTGGACCTTCCGCGAGACCATGTCTCTGTGTGACCTGTGGCAAACCCCGGCCATGCAGCTGCTCCTGGGCAGCCTGGCCAGCCATGCGGGTGCCTTTGTGAGCTTGAGCTCCGGACTGTGCTACTTCGGCTATGAGGCGAGCGCTCGTGATTGCCGGCTGCATGCGGACACCCTGGGGCTGGTTCGCTTCCCTGATGGACGCATC
>QEPC01004060.1:3642500-3704477 GCA_003113815.1 Sphenodon punctatus | reverse complement strand
AGATAGATGAAGACAGTTGTAGGAGTTACCTTAGTGATAGAGATAGCATTAGTGATTTAGTTTTAGTGTTTGTAGGAGTAGGTCTGTGTACTTATTAGATAATCCATTTACTTCATAGCATTTAGAATAGTTAATAGCGGTTAGATTTAGTATAGACAGATATATATAATATTAGATAAAAAAAATAAGAAAACCCCATATAAAAACCAAAAAACCAAATAAAGAACAAAAGAAAACCCAATAAAAAACCAAAAAACCATAAAAAACAACAAAAAAACCATAACAACACTTCCCGAACAGCCGAATGGCCGAACCGAAAAGCCAAACAGCAGAACCGAACAGCCGATCGGCCTAACCAAACAGCCTGTTCGGACAAACTAACCGAACAACCGAACCCGAACTTGGCGAACGAACGAACTGAATGAACGAACCGAACGAACGAACCGAACAAATCCAAACCGAATGAACGAACCGAATGGACGAACCGAGCGCAGCCGAACCGAACGGCCGAACCGGAACCGTGATCTGATCGCCCATCCCTAAAGAGCACCAAGAACTAGGGACGTGCAAACAGAACCGAGTTCGGAAATTTGGTTCATTTTGGTTCAAAAATCGAGTTCAATTCGAAAGTTCCGTTCGGTCGACCGAACTATTCGAGTTCGGTCGAATTCAGAGTTTGTACATTCAAAACCGGGCTTTTTTGCCTTCTGAACTGGTTCGGATTCAACCGAACAGTTCGGTCGAATTCAAGTTCGGTTCGGAAGTTCGGTTCGGTTGACTGAACTATTCAAGTTCGGTCCGAACTCCGAACCTCCGAACCACATTTGCACATCCCTACAGACAACACCATAGCAGGCTTGGAATACTCATTGGCAGGAACTAATTCCCCAGTAACACCTGCACTGGTGGTGGGGACATCCTCAGCTAGTCGGTGTGAAGACCATCCTCACAGAGAAAATAGAACAGCTGAAGTACTGTGAAGGTTAGAACAGCTGAAGTACTGTGGCAACCACAGGGGAAAAAATGATGAGTGTTTCCAGGCCTGTGATGACTTTAGATCGGTCTGGGTCACCAGCCTGTTATGGAGCCATACACTCTGTTACATATGGTTGACAGCAGTGATTCTCAGACTGGATGTTGGGCCTCCTGTGAATGTGTGGAATATGACCTGGGTGGCGGGTAGGAGAAAGAGACCCAGAGATAGCTGTTTATTAATTATTATTATTATTATTATTATTATTATTAATATAGCGCCAGCGATGTACCTGGCGCTTTACAGAAAAAAAGATAAACAGGGTCCCTGCCCGAGAGCTTACAATCGAAAGACAGTGGGAGGGGAGACAGGGAAGGGGGAACAGGGGGAGAGACAAGGGATGTGACATTCATGAGGATATGAAAACTCAGGTACACGTTCTTGGCTTCGTTACAGTAAATTGGGAGTCTGCAGATAACAGGTGGGGGATAATCCTGGGTGGGGATGATTAGCAGGAGTTAGGAAGGGTGGAACGGAAGAGGGACTTGAAGAGGGACTTGAAGGTGTGGAGGGTGGGGAGAGAGTTCCAGGCATGCAGGGCAGCGAGGGAGAAGGGACGAAGGCGGTTGGGGGAGCAGGGGAGGTGTGGGAGGGTGAGGGAGGGGATGGAAGAGGAGCAGAGTGCTCGAACAGGGGTCTGGAGGGAGATCAGCGCAGAGAGGTAGGGGGGAGCAAGGTTGCGAAGGGCTTTGTAGGTGAAGACGAGGAGCTTGTGCAGAATACGCTCAGGAAGAGGAAACCAGTGAAGACAGGAGAGGAGAGGCTGCGCATGGTGAAAGCGATGGGCTAGGTGGATGATCCTGGCAGCTCTCAAATGTGCTATTACAAAGAGAGTGCCGAGGGATAGATAGTTAAATCCAAAATATGCCATAGACCGTTAGGCTCAAAATTAAGCTTATCAAAATATGTGCTACTAAAAGTACAAGAGCATACATCTAAAAGATTTTTGTTATATTATTAGCAGTGCTTAAATGTTTACGACCTGTGCATGGTTCCTCATCACTACAATATGTTAATACAGGAATCCCAAGAGTGCTTTCTTTGCCAGCTGGGCTCAACAACATCTTTGCACAAGAATGATCCTCCCTGCAATCTCAGTAGATATTCCTTTCCTCTAAGTACATCTAGTTTAAGCTGAATTTAGTTTTCATGTTTATTTATTATCATTGTTTTGTAAGCGCCCGCAAGCTGCTGTATCAGAAAGGGTGGGGTATCAATTATTTAAAATATAAAGCAACTAAAAGAAATCAATAAATCCTATACTGCTGTGGCCATCAAAGCCTGAACAGGACCCAACGGGCTGCTCGATTGCACCAGCTGGCCTTTGAAAGTGACAGGACCAGCCTCAGCCGTAGGGGCCCAAACCAGGGCCTGTCAGTTTCAAAGAAAGCTTCCCCACCTACAGCACCTGCCAGCTATGAGGTGCCGTAGGGGGTGTGGGAACCGCCAGCTGGGCTTTGAAACTGAAGAGACGGTGACCTGGGCCGAATCTTCAAGTCCTCAGTTGCAGTTTTACTGAAGAATCACAAACACCGCACTGAGCAACACTGATGGATATATTTTGCATGATGTGTGCAGAGAATAGTAGTCATGCATTGTTTCACAAAGGGAAAATAACATAGGGTCCCTGCAATTAAATAAGCCTCCCTGTCATTAATTAAGTATGAAAGGATTAAGGATCACCAAAGGTGGTTAAAAGGTAATAGTTGAAAAGTTTCACATTTGGACAATTTTCTATTGCAAAGGGACATGCATTTGGAGACATCCCAAATTCCCTCCTATTATCCAGCTTTCTGCTGCCCTTCTAATGCCCTCGCTACCTAGTGAGAACTTCGTTCCCCAGGGCCTGATCCAAAGCTAATTGAAGTCAGTTGGAGTCTTTTAGCTGACATTGAATAGGCACCAAACACACTCATTGCTTTTTAAATAAGATTGCATTAGAAATTCCCCTTGGCAGGGGCCTTTTAAAAAGTTTATTTTAGAGGTAAAGGAGGACCAGTGGCAATTCTGAAAAGTAGGGAGAACAGAAATAGTTTGTGTGAATACCAAATGTGACAAAATCAGTGTGTCTGTTTTGTTTTCAAGGATAAGAAATTCACTTCCCTAGAACAAAAATCCACTCTGAAATTATTTTAGGATTTCATTGAATTATTTTGTTCATTTTGGTATTCTGGTTTTGTTTGTTTGTTTCATTCATTTCATTATCTGGGCCAGATCCACGTTGCCAGGTACCCAGTGCAATACAGATACTGTATTGTAACATTCACTGGTACAACATTACTGATTTACCGCCTAGGACCACAGTACACCATGCACCAAATTGCCATTTACTGTATTGCAGTTAATATTACTACTGTTGTTAACTATTTCTCCATAATTCCGTACCTTGCACCACTTCCCCCATCTGAAACTGGTTTGGGACTAGAAACGATAAAATTCAGACTACTTTCTCACAAAACAAAACGCTCAACAGTTTCCTTCCGGGGAAAACTCTGGGAGGCAAAGGCTGCATAGCTATTGTCACATGAGAAAACAAAGCTGCACATCTTTGGCTCCAAACACGCAGAGGACACAGATCTGGAAAATCGAGCTCTGACTGGAAGAACCCAGAGGGTGGTGCTCAGGGATTATTTTTCATCATACCAAGACCTCTCGTGTGGAGTCCCCCGGGGTTTGGTTTAGTCCCCTCTCCTGTTCAACGTGTATATGCAGCTGATCGGAGAGGTGATTAGGGGGTTCAGTGTGCGGTATTATCAATAGCTGATGATGCAGCTGTACCTCTCTTTTTCAACAGACCCAGGCCCGGCTGTCTCGGTGCTCACTCAGTATTTGGTGGCTGTGGGGGATTGTATGAGGGTTAATTGACTGGAGCTGAATCCTGACAAGACAGAGATAAGTTAGTGGGTAAGTTGATGGAGTTGGCGGCCCCCATTATTGATGGGGTCTGCCCTCCATTGGCCTCCCAGGTATAGAGGCTGGTGGTGCTCCTCGATGCGCAGCTCTGCCTGGATCTCCAGAAGGAGTCTGTGGCAAGGAGTGCTTTCCGCCAGTTACATTTGGTGTGACAGCTTCGGCCGTTTGTTTCAGACTCTGCCCTGGCCACTATCATCCGTGCTTTCATCATCTCTAGACTAGACTACTGTAACACACTCTCTGTGTGGCTACCCGTGGAGATGGCTAGGGCTGAAATGCTGTATCGCTGCGGCAGCATTTACCGGCGGAAAGTGCTCTTCCGCACCAAGCAGCATGGCTATGAAGGGAGCAATTTTTGCCCCCTGCACTCACGGCTTTCTGCGGTTGCTGCTGTGGTATTTTTTCCACTGTCGATTTCACGCGGAAGTGGCAGGTTTGCCACAGTTTCCCCTTTCCCTTAAGCACAGCAGCTTTGTGGTTCTCACGGAAGCCAGGGGTGTAGCCACCGAGGCACGGGGGAAGTTGCTGCCTTGTAAACAAAGTTCTTCTTCGAGGGGCTCCTTCCATTCTCGCTCACTGCTGCTGGGTATTCCCTGCACTCTAAGCAGGACAGAGACAGTGTCTAGTGTGTAAGGAGGGATAACAAAGATCCCTCCCTCAAAGCTCAACTCTGGGTGCTGCTCTGTTTGTTGTCCCTCCTTGTGCACTAGTCTCTGTCCCGCTTAGAGTGCAGGGATTCCCGGCCCCAGCAGCAGTGAGCAAGCGCCTGATGCTGATCCAGGGGATGAGGGGTGGGAGTCCCTGCTCTTCTGTAAATTCTCTTGTGCTTTAGGGTGCCATGGACAAATTCTTCCCCTTTGTTGGGATGGCTCTCTGCCTCATTGTAGCTGCTCTGCACCCCCAGTTCTCTCTATGCGGCGATCACAAAGGGAAGAGGGAGGATCTGTCCATCCTTCTAACAGACACAGCACTGAAAAACCAACCCTCCCCTAGCTGAATAACCCCTCCCCCAGAGCAGGCTGCCCCCTGCTACCCCCTCCCAGGCTGAAGATCCAACCTGCATGGAGTGTCATTTTGTTAGAAAATTCCCCCACCACCTCTTTTTAAAACATTGTTTTAATTAATTTTATTGTGTGTTTTTATGTTATAAGCTGCCCCGAGATGCCGTAAGCATGAGGGGGTGGCTAACAAATATTTATAAATAAATAAATATTACACCAATACTCCATTCTCTGCACTGGCTGCCAGTGGTTTTCTGGGCGCGATTCAAGGTGTTGGTCTATAAAGCCCTAAACATCCTGGGCCCTACCTATCTGTGAGATCACCTCACTCCCCATGCCCTGGATCAGCCCCTCTGGTCATCTGGGCATGCCCTACTCAAGGTCCCCTGAGTTTTTTGGGAGGCCACGCAGGGGAGGGCATTCTCAGTGGCCGCACAATGGCTGTGGAACTCCTGGTAGAGGCCCAGCTGGTCCCGGATCTTCCCTCCTTTCAGAGAAGACCTGGTTGTTCCATCAAGCATTGGGCAGGGGAGATGGGTAAGGGTGGGGATGGGGATGGGGAGTGGTGGCTGGAGGACAGTGGTGTGGTGTGGGATGAGCTTTTTTCTCTGTTTATGTTGTTTTAATTGGTGTGTTTAGTATTTGTAAGCTGTTCCGAGCTGCCTGTGGCAGGAGGGACGTGGTAGAAAAATTTTAAAATAAATAAATAAATAAATAATAAAGACATGCAGCTTTTTCGCATGTGACAAAAGTCTCCCAGCCTTTGTCTCCCAGAGGTTTTCCCTGTAGCCAAATGTTGCGTGTTTTGTCTCATGAGGAAGCAGTCTCAGTTATGTTGTGATGCAATAATATGGTAATGGTCAAACAGCAACAGTAATATGGTAAACCAGTTCATTTTTCACTATTACCCAGTAATTCAGTGTGGCGGTTAGCTGCCACAGTACTCAGTTTGCGGCCAAATAACCACTAAACCTTCTGGAATGGTGGGTATTAACTATGTTCTTGTTCAGTTCATCTCTATATTTAATGCTGTTATGGTCCAAATCATTGTGCAACAGTGCTATTGTGCTATTAAGAGCAGGTGAATAGCAATACTGCACAACATATTCACTAAATGCTGAAGCAAAAAACAAAATAAACAAACACTAAATATTTATTTATTTATTTATTTATTTAAACTTGTATTCTGTCCTTCCCCAAAGGCTCATCGTGGCTAACAACAGGTAGAAAACATAAAAATTCATAAAAGCAGAATAATAAAAAAAATCCCAATCCCTAACCATCCCACAGCCCCCCCCACAGAAAACACCCAACACCACCTACCTGCCATAGACCCAACGTGAGCTGCCGTAGGGCTGGAGGGAGCGGGATACAACTAACTAACTAACTAACTAACTAACTAACTAACTAACTAACTAGCCCACTCCACCCCACATCACAACCATACCCCAAACCACAGAGTAAGCCCTCTATTGCCTATTCCTGTACACCACATGCCTTTACACAGTGAAAGGTCTTAACCTACCTCTGGAAGATACTCAGGCTCAGACTCAACAAATAACCTCTGAGGGAAGCGAGTTCCACAACACTGGGGCAGCAACCGAGAATGCCCCCCCCCCCCGCAATTCCTCACTGTATGAAAAAGATGAATGGTAACTACAGGGAGGTGCTCCTGGCCGAGTGCAGGTGCCGCGATGAAACATGGAAGGACAGGCATTCTCTCAGATATGCAGGATCCAAACCATTTAGGCCTTTAACAAAACCAGCACCTTGAATTGTGCCCAGAAAACTATAGGAAGCCAGTGCAGACTATGGCTAACCAATGAAATTGGTTACAGCATTTACTTACCATCCGTCATCTGATGAGCATCCCCGAGGCTTGCTCCCTCGCCGCTGCTGCTTTTGCTGCCTGAGGGTCCCGTGGAGCACCTGTGGAGGACAAGGAGAGTGGGGGACTGGGAGTGAAGGGAAACCTGACATTTATTCTATCCTCCCCCTCCCTCCCTCCCCTGCACCGGCTACCGGAAGTGCCCAAGGGGCATTTAAAGAGCGGACCAGTGGCTGCACTGCAGGACGCAAACCGGCAGCCGCTGTCAAAGGGTACAGCCCTTTGGGGCCTTTGGGGTCTGGAGGGGGAAGAGGGGGGAAGCCCCTTGTGGTGGGGAAACAGGGAGGAAAGTATACAGGACTCTGTATCACCCCCTGACAATATGGACAGAGAGATGAGGCGGGGAGCGCTATGTGAGACTGGGGGGAGGGCTTGCTCATGGTTTTCTCCATCTTTGTGGGGGAGGGGGTTGAGGTCGGGGAATTCAGGGATACCTTTTGGGGTAACTGGGGAAATTGGAGGGAGGGAGGAGAAAGGGGTGGAATTGGAGGAGAAGTGGATGGTGGCAGCATCCCAGCCATACTCCCATACCCCTTTTGGTAATGAGAATAGGGGGGTTACGGGGAGGGTTTCATTGATGCCTAGGGAAGATGGTGGAGGGGGTTTGCCTTTTGGTTGTGTACCCTGGTTGGGTTTAGGGATGGAGGTAGGAGATTGGGAGGAGCTGGGTGAGCTGTGCGTGACTACTGATGTGGGGTTGGTGGGACCACCTCCCCCTGGTGAGAGAAGGGTGGAGGTGGTTAGGCTTTCCCTGATGGCAGCAGGGGATGGTTTGACTGTATGTGGGACCTACCCCGTGGTTGTAGGGGAGGTCATGGAATGGGACATCAGTTGAGTCATGGGGGGGGGGTCTTTTTGAAAAACATTTGTGGATGCTACATAAATTGTATATCATGTTAGAAATTGTTTTGTACTGACTTGGGTCCCCTGCGTGGAAAAACCCAGAATTGCATTGTTTTGTTGTAAGCCGCCTCGAGTCCTTCTGAAGAGAGTGCGGGGTATAAATAAAAGAGGATATGGATATGGATATGGAAATGTGCTCGCAACAACTCAACCTTGAGAGGAGGTGAGCTGCCAGATTCTGCACCAGCTGCAGCTTCCAAACAGTCATCAAGGGCAACCCCATGTAGATCGCAGTGCAGTAGTCTAACCTTGAGGTGATGAAAAGATGGATGACAGTGGCCAGATCCTAATCAGAAAGAAAAGGCCACAACCTCCTCACCAGATGGAGTTGGTGAAAAGCGCTCCTGTCCACTGCTGCAACCTGACAATCCGGGTGCAATACCCAAATTCCCAGATACCCAAATGAATGAAATTAAATACTGATATTAAAAATATTTGAATGAATGCATATTGAACAATTTTTTAATATATATTTTAAATTATTAGGGCTTAAATGAGATCTCATTAATCCTGAAAATCTCATTGAGAATAGAGCTCTCAAAATTGCAGCTGTTCTTGATATTGTTCTGGTGAGATTCTAAATGTGTTTTTTTTAAAAATTTGTGCATGCACACATAGCTGCCACAGCTGTTCAGCACATGCATGTCTCTTTCTCAAGATGGTGGGGACCGTGTTGGTGACATTTTGGAAAAGGGAAGCCTGTTCTGTGCATGTGCAGACCAGCTACCCTTTTCCAAATTGATGGGGATACAGCCTGTGCCATATTGGGGAAGGGCCATGAACGTGCTGAATTTCTGTGGTGGTTGTTTTAGCGCATGCGTAGAACTTTTTCTCCCCAAGAATCTCCTGAGATCTCAAGCCATTAGTGAGATCTTGAGATCATGAGATTCACAGGAGAATCATTTTGATTTTCGTTTCAGCCCCCCCAAATTATCCAGACATCCAATAGTGAATCAGAAAATGGATTCTTTATAAATGATGAGTGGTATCTTTGTTTCTGACTTACTGACAACATAGTTTTCCAGAAGAACTAGGAAACTGCAAAGCAGGGGTACCAGCCACTTCATCCCCAGGATGCACATTCCAGGAAGGGAGGGCTGTGTCAGTACAGCAGTTCATTGTCTTCAAATGTCCCACATCCTTGCCAACCAGCCTGCAACACCTGGCCAAGCACAAGCAGGGATGCCAGCCACCAAGCCATGGCCGGGCCTCTGCTGCTGGTCCACCTATGCCAGCCAGCCTGCAACGCCCAGCCAAGTCGGCGTTCCAGCCACCAAGCCCTGGCCTCTAAAGCTGCTACACCAATGCCTGCCAGCCAGTCTGCAATGCCTGGCTGAGCAGGGGTGCCATCTGCAGTTGCTGTGCCCTGTCAATCCAATGTCTGCTGCTGTTGCTGCTGGTACTGCACATTAGCCATTTACTCCTCAATCTTGTAGACAGCCATAGCTTGGATGAGTGCGCCAGTGGGCGCGGGCTGGGTGAACACGAGATTCAACACCAGACAACTTCTTGAGTTCAGTTGAGTACGACCCAAGCCTGCAACACCCGGCCGAGTGGGGGTGCCAGCCACCAAGCCCTTGCCGGGCCTCTGCTGCTGCTTCACTCATGCCAGCCAGCCTGCAACACCTGACCGAGTAGGAGTGATGGCCACACCAGCCCCAGAACCCACTGTCAGGGTTCTGGGGCCATCATTTTGCTCACTGGGAGCCGTCATTCCACAGCATCAAGAAACAGACAGCCACTCCAGCCCCAGGACCCACCATCAGGGTTCTGGGACCTACGTTCCAGGAAGGGAGGGCTGTCCATCCATGTAATCATGAAGCTTCCACTCCTGTCCCAGGTACCACCATCAGGGTTCTGGGGCTGTCATTCTGCTGACCCATGTGGAGGATCCTTATTCGCTTACAGAATGGCCCCGGGAGAGCCGACTCTGTTCCTCTTGGACACAGACAGTGATTCGGACTTCAGAGGGAGCCAGCCACTGCAGCCCCAGGATCCACCATCAGGGTTCTGGGGTCTACATTACAGGCACAGGGGGATGTCCATCCACATCATCGAGAAGCTTCCACTCTAGTCCCAGGAACCACCATCAGGGTTCTGGGGCCATCATTCCACTCACAGGGAGCCATCATTCCACTTCATCCAGAAGCTGCCACTCCAGCCCCAGGACCCATTGTAAGGGTTCTGAGGCCTACGTTCCAGGCATGGAAGAGGCCTGGCCTGGGCTTGGTGGCTGGCACGGCACTCATATGGAGCCAGGCATTGCAGGCTGGCATCCTACTCACCAGATCTCAACCAACTCTTCTGCAAATTGGTCAAGTAGCCTTGCCAGGTGGTAATTCACATGGCCAGCCAGCCAGTCACTGCCTGCCATGATGGCAACTAGAAATGAAGAACCCACAACAACACAGAGTGAGCAGAACGGGAGGCCTGAAAGCCTGCAATACCCGACCAGGTAGTGGTGCCAGGCCAGCCACCAAGCCCCAAGACTTCCTAGGCTCTGCTTCCGCAGCTGCCGCTGGGTCTCAGATGACCAGTCCTGGTGCCACGGGCACCCCCAGGGGCCAAGCACTGAGCCTGCCTGCCCAGGCAACCTGGGGTGCCAAGCACCAAGCCTTCATGGTCTCTACTGCTGTGTCTCTGATGGCCTGCCATGCCGCCACCGGCACCCCCAGGGGTCAAGTGCTGAGCCTGCCTGCCCGGGCCACCCATGGTGCCGAGTGCCAAGCCTTCCTGGTCTCTTCTGCTGCTGTTTCTGGGTCTCCGACGGCCTGCCATGGCACCACAGGCACCCAGGGGTTCCTGGAGTACCTCAAGCCTCCTGGCGGGTCCAAACTCCACCAAATGTTCAGCGGGACCGAACTCCACTGGATTGAACCCCCGAACCTGAACTAGGTTTTCGGTCTGAACGGCCGAACATCCGAACCCTCTTCTGTTCACACATCCCTAGAGTTTGACTGCCTTCTTTGACTGGTTGCAAAATCAACTAGAAACCACAATGTTTAGGAAATAGGACAACTGTGTCTATCTGGAATATATTTATAGTTTCACTTGGAAAGTAGAGGGGGAAAACAGGAAGAAAGGAAGGAAGGAAGGAAGGACCCTGTATATATAGCTTACTGTCACTAGCCTTAAAGTAACAGAAAAAGCCAATGAGAGTTGTGGAGCCTTGGAAAACAGTTTCCATGAGCTGTGTTTTATATGTAAGTGTCCTCCGGTCGATTTCACAAAAGGGCATTTAAACACTCTCTCTATGACCACCTTCACACCTGACGCCTGGCTTTACTACAATGATGCGCAGGCAAAGACATGGCAGTGGGGAGGAGCCCGATGTCATCAGCAGAGCCGGTGCAAACGGCGATCTGCTGCGGTTAGCCTCGCACATTACAGGGTGCAAAATCCAGCCCTGTAATGCGCGAGCAAAGCCGTGGCAGAACTCCTTTCACACTGGTGTTACTGCCGGCATTGGGCTTCTCCCTGCTGCTGCATCTTTGCCTGTGCATCATTTTAGTAATACTAGGCATCAGGTGTGAATGCGGTATAAGTCTGTTTCTCTCTCTCTTCCTGTCTCACGTTAGTTTATTTTATTGTTATTGTCCCAATAATTATTCTTGTCAGATTTAGTTGTTTAATTCCTGCTCCAGACAGATTCAGTTTTTACTAAGGTGTCACTCTGATGCCCAGGGCTGCGGTGCGGGGACAAAACTCAGGAGCTGGTTGGCAGAAGGGGGCAAAGAGCATGAATGCTGTAGAGATAATGAATGCACGTGCCATTTGATTTGCAATAACCACCAGTTAGCTGTAGACTACAGACTCCATTTTTGCTTTGTTTCTTTGCAGAATTGCTCATCTTAGCTCCCTTGGGATTCTATAGAAACCACATTCTTAGTCACTCACTTCTCTTTCTTTGTAGTGTTGGCTTTTTTTCTTTCTTTTTTTTTCTTTTTTTCTTTCTCCCGAATGAAGATTGTGCTTTGGAACCAAGAGTGCACTTTTGCAGAATGCCGGGAGTATAAGGAATGCAGTTCACCTTGAACCCTCTCATAGACAGTCACTTTTGAGGCATACAGTTTTCTGCTTCTTTTACCACAGGCTCTTTCATTTACAGTTGCATAATTGATAGCTTAACCCTCTCTCCCCTCAACAGTACAAAATTCAATAGAAATAAATAGTTGAAGTCAAACTTACACAACCCAGTTGAATTTCTAATATCTGAATCAAACCGACAACATCAGGTTCCTATAAGTACCTGATTTTGACTCCATTCAAGTATCCGATGTCCCAGACTGTTGACATCCATTCCTGATTTTTCCATTTTCCATCCGAATTGTCTGGATTTTTGTCACAATAGACCAATTGCTAATCAGAAAATTGAAAACCTGGTATTGGAATTTACTGATTTTTCAGGTAGTCAGGGACCCGACTGGTAATTGGTAGCCCATAGAGTACCCAAGGTCATACTTGAAGAAGTGGGTATTACCCACGGGTAGGAAATCGGCTACCTGTTTCAGCTCTAAACAAGACCTATTTTCTTTTTCAACTTCCTCACCACAAAGAAAGCCATTCTTATCGACTTTTTTGTCACCCATTTCACTTTGTGGCATCCCAGTCCTGTTGCCATCAGATTCTAAAAGATTTCCTAGACTCTATTCATCATCTTCCCAAGGTCACTGCAGTTCATATGGTATTGAGAAATCTAAACAAAGGCTCTTTGGGCATAATGGAAGAATCTCCTGAACCACTTCCATTATGCCCATAGAGCCGAGGAAAAAAAAGTTGAATGGAATGGAAAAAAGCTGAATGGAAAAGCAATGGGAAATGGTAATGATGCCAATATTATTTTAGCTTTGAAAATATTAAAATGGATTTTCCCAAGATTCTCCCACACCCCCCAACCCAGAAACAAAAGGCACTGGCTTATTTGTTGTTTTCTCCAAAAATATTGATCATAGGAAGAGGAGACATATTCTTTCAAACTCATCAGTCTCCAAGCAGTGGTACCCACAAATTAGTGTCCCCTCCCTTTAAACCCAGCAACCATGTTGATTTAGGCACTGTAGCCACCATAGGAAAGGTACATGGGGTTGGGAGAAGACCTGTTTATCTCCTCCCCCCCAAAAAAAGATTGTGAGAGAACAGGTCTGTTGACATTCACGCTATCTGAAAATTGTGGGGGAGAGGAGAGGTCTTTATATCGCCCAACTCCTTATCTATATTTGTGAAGGATTATTAATTCCATTTTGAAAAGCACTTTGATGTCCCCCAATTACAGGTTTCCTGGAATTGCAATGCTTTGTTATTGCAAAACATAAAAACCCCTCATTATCTCCATTGTGTACTCTGCGCCAATAATGGCAAGCACAGCAAATGACGGACTGTAGTCTTCCATTTGGAACTTGCTAATTAAATGTTTGAAGAAAACCAACTATGGAAGGCATGCCGCTTCGTTATTCAAATACTCAGTAATGATTCCTCTACAGTGAATAGAATGGGTTTGGCTAAGTTCACGGCAAACACATGCCTTTAATTTATTAGCAGCATTAGCAGCTGTGTTTCAGCAGAGCAGCAACCTGTATGCTAGGGAAGCCAGTACTGAAACTATGAGTGCTCTTAGGAGGCGTAACAAAACAAATCAAGGGGTGATGGCTTCACCTCACAAACATGATGGCAGCTCCAGCAGTGGGAACAGACATCCCTGCGGCCTGCCTCCAAAAGGGAGGGAGGGTGGGGAGCACCACACGACCCGTTGTCTTCACTCTTGTTCTGCAGCTGGAGTCCTGGTTTCCCATCATGACTGGCATCCATAGCTGCCAATAATAGGTAGTCTTGGTTGGCTGCTATGGCAACCCCTGACTCTGGGCCCAGCAGGCACACTAACAGATACTCCCACCAGGTTCGCCCAGCTCGGGCCTGGCTGGGTGGCTTGTGGGGCCGGACCACGGGCCTGCTTCATTCTGGGTAGACAGTTCCAGTCTGGCCACCAACCCCACTGGGGCCACATAAAACATGCGGGGAATGACACTGACCCAGGTAGGTCCTAGCGGGACCAGCCAGCGTCATGGTTTTTTGCACTCAAAGTTTTGGGGATGGCTGTAAGTTGTTACAGGAGAGAGTCCACAAACCGCAGTCTGAGAACAACAATCTTTATCCGTAGGGTTTTTTTTCCCATTGGAATTGAAAATAAGGCTGTACTGAATAGTACTTCCGAGTAGTCAGGTGGAATACCGAAGTTCCAAGTAATCAGCCCGAGTGCTCAGTGGCCCTCTGGTGCTGTTTCTGATGTTTCAGAATTCGGATTCAGAATTTTGGACCTCAGAAAACTTCGGAAAGTTGTTGCAAAGTTCTTGAACCCACAGCCAAAGCACTACCCAGAAAAGCACAACCCTGAAAAGCAGGCTAGCAAGATTTGGACAATAGTTCCAGAAGACAACCCTAGAAAAGCGCAGGTGCCTGCAGAAATAAAAAAAAATTAAAACCACCAAGAGTAGTGTACGTACAACATGGCCTACCATCAGCAGTGAGTACACCCTCTTTAATCATTATTAGGCCAACCAAGCAGTGAACAAAAATGCAGGCTAGCAAGGGACATTCGCTCAAGAAAAATACAACAACATCACAAAACAGTCTGCAACTGCATGGAAAAATAAATCCCACTGAAAGCCAGCAAACCCAGGCCTCAGCAGTTACAAAATTAAGACCCCAAACATTCACATAACCCCTCCCCCCTCCGGGGCACCCTCTTGACATGACATTGGTACTGTGGTATTGGTAACTTGAACAGATCAGGCAAAGGGAAGTAGAGCGAGGCAGAGAGAACCCAGCCTGGCGTCATGGTGACAAGCAGCTGGCAGAACAGTAGAATTTACACTTCAGTTAGGTTCTGTTGTGCCATGCCACGGCCTAGACAACACATACAACCCTGCAAAACAGTCAGCAACTGCATGGAAAAATAAATCCCACCGAAATCCAGTAAGCCCAGGCACCAGCAGTCACAAAATTAAGAAACCAGACATTAGGTTCACACCGTCCCGCTCCAAGGGCACCCTCTTGGCATGGCATTGGGACTATGGCACTGGTAACTTGAACAGAGCAGGCAAGGGGAAGTAGAGGCAGGCAGAGAGATTCCTCTGGCCTCATGGTGCCAAGTGCCAACCAAACAGCAAGCAGAATTTGGACCCAATATTTTATTTATTTTTGTTTAAACTGCATGGCTTGGTAAAGGTAACACCCATCCCCCAGCATTGGATCTATGGACAGGAGAAGCCAAACCATACCATACCAAGCAAGCCCAGGCCAGGTACACACACACACACACACACCTCCCAGCTGATTACTTACAGATCCAGCAGTACCGTAGCACACCGCCAA
Source organism: Sphenodon punctatus (assembly GCA_003113815.1). Lineage (NCBI taxonomy): Eukaryota > Metazoa > Chordata > Lepidosauria > Sphenodontia > Sphenodontidae > Sphenodon > Sphenodon punctatus. The sequence goes on along the minus strand of QEPC01004060.1, from coordinate 3,689,371 downwards.
ATTCACCGAAGGGAATGGACAAAAATGGCTGCAGCCACTTTTATTTTACCCTGCCAGCCAATCAAAAACTTACCATCTGGTCTGGCCAGCCAATCAAAAGCTTGCCATCTGACTTACCGTCACTCAACTGTCCCCTCTCATAATCCTCTCCTATCAAATATGGCACTAAGTTTCATTTACAGAAGAAGCTCAACTGTTCACCAGCCCCCCACCAAATTGGAAATGGTGTACATTTTGGTATATTGGATTCAGCATTCATTTAAACAAAGCACAAACACATTTCACAATAGTAGTACTCGAAGCTGCCGCGACCATTTTGAACCCAATCCAAGGTGCTTATAAAGCCCTAACATGCCTACGCTCTCTATATTGAAAGGACCACCTGCCTTCTTGTCTTCCTCCACGGAATCTAAGTCCACTCCAGCCAAGAGTGCTTTCTTGAATAATCCATCATTGGCCCCCATGCATCATATGACCCAGGTACGCAGAGAGGTGTTCTTGATGGCTGCTCCACAGCTTTAGAAATCCCTTCCCCTGGAGCTTCCCCTAATCTGTTTGAGCATCTTCCAGTGGCAGCGCAAGACCTTGGCTAGACTGTTAATGGGCAGGGATAGAAATGTTGGGTGTAGGTGTGGGTGCGTTGTTAGTATTTTAAGGGTTTTATTTTTTATTTCATTTTATTTTATTAAATACTCTCTGAGCATCAGGGAGTAGGGTGAGATTTAAACAAATTCTGAATAAATGAATACACTGTATACACCATTTGCAGTTCACTCATCAAATTGTCTTTGATTAACATGGGCTTTTTTATATATATATAGTCTGGCCTTGAACAGCTGGAAACTCTGCCTTGCCAGTTTCAGCTTGTTTGGAGTGCACTGTTAAAAGGAGGATAAATATTTGTAAATGTCAAATTGCTTTTTCGTTTGAGTTCCTATAACGGCCCAGATTTCTTTTGCATGGGCATCCGTTTGATTTTGTCTTCTATATTTACTTTTTGATATATATTTTTTTTCAGCAACTTCTGTCTCTTTTTTTCTGGGAGCTTGATGTTTTTCCTTATCTTTGTTACTGCTTTTCCAAACGTTTTGCTATGCTTGTGCTGCAGCCACAATAGTTAATGATCGATCTTGCAGTGTGCTCTACAGAATATCCTTGTGAAACAATATATTGTAGAAAAATGCTAAGCAATTATTTTGGAGAGCTTCAAGAAGATCCCACCAAATTCAGCAGATCGTAGATTCTGGGAAGCTGGTAGGCACGACAGAGACTGGAGAGGGACAGGAGGAGGGGTATGATTAGGGCAGCAGAGAGAGGCAGATTGGGTGAGTGATTGACCTTGAGTCTACCTTAGCCAGTGGCGTGGGAGGACTGGCCAAAAGAGCTGAAATGAGTACCCGGAAAAAATGGGTTTACCCATCAAATTTCCGGTACCTGAATCGAAACAAATATTTTGAGTATTTTTCGGTATCTGAACCAGTTTTCGATCAAGTACCCAACATACTGAAATACTCACAACCCGGTATACCAGAATCCTGATTTTGTCCTTATCTTGTCCCAATTTTGTCCTGGATTTTGAGATTTTTAGGGGAAATTCTGTATTTTGTTGTGATTTCGAGTACTCAAACAGAATTCAGGTAACAATTTGGGTACACAAAATGGTACCCATAAATCTATATATTACCCTCAGGTACCAATCATCAGCTCTGTTTCAGCTCTGCCACTACTCAAGGCCTCAGGGTGGGGGTTGTTTGGGGGTTCGAGACTGAGTCCTGACAGATGCAAATATATCATCCATTCAGTCTGGCCACTCCAAATCAAATCCATCCCACTCTGAATATTGACACAAAATATTTCAGCCCCATTTGTTCAGTTTCTTGTGTATGTAAAAGTGGTGGCCCTGTGTGCTTTTCACCAACTTCTGGTGAGGAGGTCGTGACCTTTCCTTTCTGATTCAAATCTTCCCCCATCATCCATGTTTTCATTACCTTGAGGCTAGATTACTGCAATGCGCTCTACGTGGGACTGCTCTTGATGACCATTCAGAAGTTGCAGCTAGTTCAGAATGCGGTGGCCCATCTCCTTTTGGGTACGGGTCATCAGGAGCACATTACAATGGTGCTCCATAGTCTATACTGGATACCCATAGCTTTCCAAGCTCAATCAAAGGTGCTAGCTTTGACCTTCAAAGCCCCAAATGGCCTGGGTCCCATATATCTGAAAGACCACCTTTTCTACAATGCTTTGTTGCTTCCCCTGCGGTCGGCCAGGTACACCCTCCTGTGGGTTCTATCTGCTACTCTTGCTTGTGCAACAGGGGCTTGCATGGGGCGTTTCTCAGTTGCTGCTTCAATGTTATGGAACTCCCTCCCCCTGGAAGTCCATCTGATTCCAGGATTGAGTATCATTCCGAGGAGGTATAAGACGTTTCCTTTTAGTAAAGCATTTGGTGGGTGGGCATAAGGATTAGGTGGATAGTTGTTGGAGGGTTGGTGATGGTGTGGGTAGGGTAGGATTCTTTCGGTGAATTTTATTTTAACGCTTTTAATTTGTATTTAATTTTTTTTTTTTAAATGCTCTGAGCCTTTACCTCTGAGGGTGGGGTAAAAATGTAATTAAATACATAAATGTACAGTAATGTCAAGGCTAAGGACTGAAAAAACCGAGTAAACTTAATAAGTGAATAGACAATCCTAGGTTCTGATTTGGGCATAACCACATATCTTTGAATCATTGTGGATATTTCCTTGAAGACATCAGCTCAGTCTGTGGTAACAGTTAAAAAGTCAAACAGAATGCTAGTCACTATTCCTAAAGAAATCAAAAATAAAGGGGGAAAATATAATGCTGTTGTATAAAATTTTGCACTGTCCCCACCTTGGATATTGTGTGCAGTTCTGGTCACTTCATCTCAAGAAAGATATAACAGAATTGGAAAAAGTTCAAAGAAGGATGATAGATGGGATAGATTGACTGCCATATGAGGAGAGGCTCAATTTTGGCTGCACCAAGTAGTAAAAAAAAACCCTTCACGAGTATTTTTGAATTTCCGCGGATTAGGCCCGAGTGTTCAGTTGCTCCTCAAATACTCAGTGAATGCTCGGAACTCGGACAGGTAGTCAGAGGGCATCAGGAAGAGAAGGGGGTAAGTACTCGAGCATGGGGGGGATAGAAAGGAAGCAGAGGGCAGCAGGCAGGAAAGAGGGGCAGGTATTTGGTTGTGGAGGGAAGGACCAGTCAGAGGGAAGCAGGCAGGGAAGGAGGCATAAAACTCAGTCAGAAAGCAGAAGAAACTGGTATGCTGCTGTGCAGGGCAGAGGTACTTGATGAAACCAGGAAAAAAACAAAAACAAACCAAGAATGAAATTTCAGCCATACTCAAGAACATAAGAAGTGCCATTTAATTTACAATTTTTTTAGTTTATTACAATATTTTTACCCTGCCTCTCCAACATCCAGTAGCTCGAGGTGGCTTACAAGTATTTAATGTTTTAAAAACATACAAAAGAACTATAAAACATATAGATAAACAATATTAAATGGGGTGCCACAAAAACCGGTCCCTACCCATCACTCTCGCCGAAGGCAGGGTGGAACAGCCAGGTCTTACAACAACAACAAAAGGAGGCAAGGTCCAGGGCCACCAGGGCCTCGGTCGGAAAGGAGCTCTACAGCCTGGGTGCAGCCACCAATAACGCCGTCTCCATAGTCGCCCTCCGAGTGACCCAGGGGACATCAAGAAGGGTGCTCCCTGAGGACCGCAGGGGTCAATCCATCACACGGAGGGTGAAGCGGTCCTGCAGGTAGGTGGAGCCCAGGCTGTTAAGGACATTATAGGTAAGAACCAACACCTTGAATTGGGCCCAAAAGACTATGGGCAGCCTGTGCAGAGCACGAAACACTGGTGTAATGTGCTCATTGCAGCCGGCCCCCATAAGAAGGCGGGCCACTGTATTCTGCACCAGTAGCAGTCTCCAAACCATCACCAGGCATAGCCCCACATAGAGCGCATTGTAATAGTCTAATCTCAAGGTAATGAAAGCATGGATGATAGTGACCAGATCGGAGTCTGAGACATATGGTCGAAGCCGTTGCACAATATGTAATTGGTGAAATATACCTCTCACCACAGCCCCCACCTGGATATTCTGTCAGAACTGTGTGATGAGGAGCATTCCAAGTCTCCCAACCTGGGAAACCAGTGGGGGGTGAACCCCATCCATGTGGGGGAACACCACACCCACTGCTTTACCCACCAACATCACCTCCATCTTGTCAGGATTCAGCCTCAGTCGGCTCATCCCTCATCCAGTCCACCGCAGCTCCAGACACCGGGTAAGCACCGAGACTGCCAGGTCTGGATTGGATGAAAAGGAGAGGTAGAGCTGGGTCTCATCAGTGTGCTGATGTCACCGCATCCCACACCACCTCACGATCTTGCCCAGTGGGCTGCATATACACATTGTACAGGCGAGGGGACAGAATAGAACCTTGCGGGACTCCACACGTGAGGTCCCCGGGAACTGACAAACAGCACCCGAGTACCACTCGCTGAGTTCTCCTGGCCAGGAAGGAACAAAATAATTCAAGAATGATCCCGCCCACCCCGGCCAAGTTCCACAAGTGGGCCACCAACATCTCATGGTCAATTATATCAAACACAGCTGACAGATCTAAGAGAATCAAAAGGGTCGATCAACCCTGGTCCAATTCCCGGTGAAGGTCATACCAAAGCCACAAGTACAATCTCAGTGCCACAACCAGGATTAAAACCAGACAGTGAAGGTTCCAGAAAACCGATGTGGTCAGAATGTCCCTACAGCTGCCGAACAACCACCCGTTCAACAGCCTTCCCTAAAAAGGGAAGGTTAGAGACAGGCCAATAACTGGTGAGGGAGTCAACATCAAGTGATGGTTTTTTGAACAGGGGCTGCACCACTGTCTCTTTCAGACAGCTCAGCACCCTGCCCTCCTGAAGGGAGACATTGACCACACCCACCAGCAAAGGCCCCAATGTCTCCCTGCTGGCCTTAACCAGCCAGGATGGGCACAGAACAAGTTCACAAAAGGTAGCTATAATAGCCCCCAGGACATCCTCCACCTCGGCAGTAAGGATGGGAGAACATAAACAAGTTCAGAAATTCAGTTTGGTTCGGTTCAGTTCAGAAATTCGGTTGGGTTCGGAAGTTCGGTTTGGTCGACCAAACTATTTGAGTTCAGTTTGAACTCCAAACTTCTGAACAAAGTTCGGAAATTCAAACCCCATTGAACTAAATGGAATATTATCTTTTAGGGATGGGAGAACAGAGCTGAGTTCGGAAATTCAGTTCGGTTTGGTTCGAAAATCAAGTTTGGTTCGAACGGTTGACCGAACTGGTCGAGTTCGGTCCAAACTCCGAACTTCCGAGCCATGTTCGCCCATCCCTACTCGGCAGCTGACACCCCCCTGAAATTGATCCTGGAAAACTGGACAAGGCAGGGCTTCCACAACCTCTGGTTCTCCTAATGCCAAAAGAGCAGTGTCGAAGTCATGATGAATCTCAGCGATTTTATCTGTGAAGTACTTAACAAACATGTCACAGAGGGCAACTAATATTTCTGGTTCCAGACGGAGGTCGGTCAGACCGACCAGCCCCCGTACCACCTGGACGAGACTTCACAGATGCTATCGCGGAAGCAAAGAACTTTTTCTTTGCTGCCCTGATAGCAATGGAATAGGCTCGTAAACTAGCTCTCTATCGCAATCTGTTGGCTTCAACATGAGACCGAGGCCACTGTTGCTCTAACCGATCCCTTCCTGCTTCAGTTGTCACAGGTTTTCTGTAAACCATGGGGTTTTGCTCTTGGGCCAGGGCGAGAGCCAGAGCCTTAAATAAATAAATACCAAAAAAATACCTAAGCCATGGGGGTCTATGATGCTGACACCTCAGGAGCAGCTGCCTAGGAGCTGGCCGGTCGATGGCCTCAGATAGCAAAGTGTTCCAAAAAGCTACGAGGTCATCAAGCGACCAGCCATCAAGGTCGGAGGGTAGCTCCCCGAGAGAATTCTGGAACCTCTCTGATTCCATCAGTCTCCATGGGCAAACCAACTGAACTGGTTCCACAGTCTTCCAGGGGCAGGCATGCACCGAGAGGCACGTCCACAGGAGGTAATGATCTGTCCATGACAAGGGCTCTGACTGCTACCACCTCCCCTGCCTCAAGGCCAGTATGGTTGCCATGGTGGCCATGAATTCACATTCCACCCCGACAAGTTTTATACAACACAATGGCATTATGATATTTTCCTTTTTATTACCGAGTCAGACAATGGTCCATCTACCAGCATTCTGTCTCCAACAGCGGTCAGCCTCAGTTTCCTCAGGGGAGTACACAGCAGATTAAAAATGGAATAATTCATTTCCTGCCAACCTCCCCCAGTTTCTGACACTCAAGTGTCTTGTACCCCTGACTAACCCAACTAGTAGCCGTTAATTAATGTGTTTAAAAATGCATCTATTCATCCAGTTCCTTCATTCAGACTCATTCCATAGAACACGTTTTTCCACACTAACCAGGCCTGAGTGGGGGAAAGTCACTGGCCACGATCCAGTGCCCCATAGGATCCCATGCTCCCATGCAAATGCGCATGGTTTCCATGGGACACAATGTGCCTGCTATGGCTGTGCACGTGCATGGATCCACATGGGATCTGCAGGGCACTGGATTGGCCCCACTGACTGAGGTGAACTTCAAGTGTCTGAGGTGAACTTCAAGTGTCGAAAGTTTGGTTCGGTTGACCGAACTGGTCGAATTCGGTCGAAACTCCGAACTTCCGAGCCATGTTCGCCCATCCCCCACTCGTGGCCAGTGACTTTCCCCCACTCAAGCCTCTATAGTCCCTTGTTCCATGTCCACTGTTTAGGAGACCTCTTCCCAGGCCCTTCTCTGACTAGGAGGGAGCTCTGTTTCTCTAGCTCCTCCTGGTGATCTCTTTGGGTGAGAGCGGAGCCTGGCTATGTTTTTAACGTATGATGTGCCATGACATCACAGTGCTCAGTGAGAAGTAAGAAAGCTGACACAAATTTTTATTTATTTATTTTATTTTATTTTGTAGATTTTTATACCGCCCCATCCTGCAAAGCAGCTCGGGGCGGTTAACAGCAATAAAAGTAATTTAAAACATTTAAAATACAATATAAAATACATCAATAAAACAGGGCAGTGTGCATAAATAAATATATAAGTGGGGGATTAAAACTCACCCCCCCCCCCAAAGGCCTGGGCAAACAGCCAGGTCTTACAGTTCCACCGAAATGTCAAAAGGCTTGGGGCCAGGCGAGCTTCCTCCGGAAGGGAGTTCCACAGCCGCGGCCCCACCACCGAGAATGCCCGCTTCATCGTGGCCCCCCGCTTAACACGGGGGACCTCCAGGAGGGCACCCCCGGCAGACCGCAGGAGCCGTTCCGGGGCGCGAAGGGCGAGGCGGTCCCTAAGGTAAGAGGGGCCAAGGCCGTATAGGGCTTTATAGATCATTACTAGGACCTTGAACTTGGCCCGGCACACTATCGGCAGCCAGTGCAGCGCTCGGAGCACCGGTGTAATGTGCTCCCGGCGACCCGTCCCCGTAAGAAGACGGGCCGCCGCATTCTGCACCAGCTGCAGCCTCCGGGCCAAGAACAAGGGAAGCCCCACGTAGAGCGCGTTACAGTAGTCGAGCCGCGAGGTGACGAAGGCATGGATGAGGGAGGCCAGGTCCGGGCCAGAGACATACGGACGCAGCCTACGTACCAGATAAAGCTGGCGGAAGGCAGCCTTAGCGACTGCCTCCACCTGCCGCTCCAGCCGCAGGTCTGCGTCCAATATGACCCCCAGACTCCGGACCTGCTGAGCTACAGGGGGGCAAACCCCCCCAATCAGGGGGGCCACCACCCCCTTCGCCCTCCCCACCACCATCACCTCCGTCTTATCTGGGTTGAGCTTCAGTCTGCTCCGCCGCATCCAATCCGCCACGGCCTCCAAACATTGGGATAGCACCGAGACAGCAGGGTCTGGGTCGGTAGAAAACGAGAGGTACAGCTGAGTATCATCAGCATACTGGTGACATCGCACCCCGAACCCTCTCACGACCTCCCCCAAGGGCTGCATATAGATGTTAAATAATAATGGAGACAAGATCGATCCCTGCGGAACGCCACACGGTAAGGCGCGGGGGCTCGATGTTTCCTCCCCCAACACCACCCGCTGGCTCCTCCCCGAGAGGAATGAACGGAACCATTCAAGAACAGTCCCGTCCAAACCCCCCCGGTCACGCAGTCGTCTCAAAAGCAGCCCATGGTCCAAAATAGTCCAGGGTTCAAAATAGTGCAGCTGAAATATTTATTTATTTATTTATTTATTTCTATTTTTACCCCGCACCCTCCTGCCACTGGCAGCTAGGGACAGCTTACAAAGTGCAAAAATGAAATACATAAAAATACATATATAAAATATAAAATAGATAAAAAATCCCAAATATAAAGCAATAAACACAACAGCAGAGTTAGAAAACTCTACCCCCCTCTAACCCACTCCCCACCCTTCACCCTTCACTGCACCAAAGGCCTAGCGGAGTAGTCAGGTCTTACACTGTCTTCGTAAAGAGGGGAGGTCTGGGACCGGGCGGACTTCAGTCGGAAGGGAGTTCCACAGTCTGGGTGCGGCCACCGAGAACATCCTCCACATGGTCGCCACTCGAGGAATTCGGTGGAGTTCAAGTTGGACACCCTTGCTCGACTGCAGGGACCACTTCAGGACCCGGGGTGTGAGGTGGTCCCGTAGGTCGGCGGGGCCCAGTCAGTATAGCATTGAGCCCTCTCATTCACTAATGGGATGTCAAAGTACTTCATAAGGAGTCGGGCTATGACAAAAATGATGCAAGTATAAATTAAGCTTTCCCTCACGACTCACCCCTTTACAACATGGTCATGCACCCTATGGAGCACCATAATATCATGGTGCTACTGGGGCGGGGGCGGAGGTGGAGCCTCCTGCAGCTGGGAGGCTTGGGAAGGTAAACAGCACAATCTACTGGCTTAAAATAGCCCTTGAATTCTTGTGTAACATGTAATGCACAGGAACTTTGGATTAGGAACCAAAGTTACCACAGAGTTGCATGGTGGGGAGGTTTTAAAATAGGAAGAATGCCAGGATGACTCAGACAAGTAGCCATGTTATTGCCGTTTATTATGTAAGTAAATGATCTTTTCGTTCTCTACAAACAGAAGGACTCTAGACATTTGTTTTGATTGAATTATTTGCTCGTGTGCCAAATAGTCGCACAGTGTAGCACATACACCAAATGGTGGCCACTGTATAACAAAATAGTGATGGCCGGCTGCCATTTTGCGCATACGCAGTACTGCATATGCCATTTGTGCACGTATGGTACCATGGCGAAAACGGTGGTAGAATTTCTGATCGATTTGCTGAAAAACCGTTTCATTCCATATTTCTCGAGATTGATCGAAGCATCCGGATTATATCAAAAATTGAATCTGGCCGAAGACAGAGTTTCAACCCTGCAATCCAGGCACCGTGGGACCAGTTGGGACACACTGAGTGTGTGTAAGGTCACAGAACCTGGTGGGCTTCATGAAGCACAATGGATGATTTGCCTTCTAAATCCATAGCAAGAGATACATTTTGCAACACTCTTGTATTTGAAATAAAATATGGATTGTGTGCCAAGGTGAAAAATTAAAATCCATCTCTTTTTCCCCGTCTAACGCTACATAAGCTGTGACAAGCACAGGGCCTGTCACAGATGCAGAAGAGAATCGGTCAAACTCATAGACATAAGAGGTGCGGCACTCTTGTGAAATCGGAACCATAAGAACAGATAAAAGGATGCACCAGCATGAGGTACACTACATATGAGGTAAATGTCTTATTTGTTATGCATCACACACATTTATTATAAGGAAATAAAAAGGCATTATGTACAAGGTGTTTTGTTCTGCTACATTGTACAAGCATCTTTATACCCACTTCCATGTCCCAAGGGAAAAATGACAGATTCAAGAAAGAAAGAAGTGAAAAATGCCAAAGATAAAAGCTGTGACTAGGTGTCCTTTCTCTACTTTTAAATTCTATTTTATTTTAAACAGTTTGCTTGGGTAATTCCCAGCCAATCTTTCCAAGAGCGGCATCAGAAAAGAATGTCAGGAAATAAACAAATAGTTGTTCTTGTTCGAAGAAGTATCTGATTGTATTTCTGAGGTTTGGTCAAGGGGAAATCCTTTAGTATGGATGGGATCCAACCCCGATGAGGCCATGGTCTGCTGGACCACCCCACAGATACCTACACAAATAGTTAAACCCAGCAATATTTTGGTACACAAATAATCTTGTATGGTTTGGGTACAAAACTCTGCTACTACTTGGTTGGGTACCGATTTACCATGGTGCCACTGCCATATTGGGTATTTTCAGATGTTACGAGATCGCTTTTCACCACACTGAATCACAGTGGATCCCATGTGGTGGCAGTGATCCTGTGAACATCCGTGTGACCCCCTGCCAGATGTTCACCACTGTGAATCTCTGTCGGGGGTCACAGCTAACCACGGTTCTGCTCCTGCGGCTGTCATCAGGGCCAGAACCATGGTTAGATTGGCCACGATCCGGAAATGGGTAAAAGTAACATCAGTTACCTTGCCTCGTTCTGGAATCGTGCCCCGAACCATGATACGGCATCAGGCACAGCGGCCTCATTGGCCATCTCCTCGTGGGCGGACGGCCGAGGCAGCGCAGGGACCGGAGATGTGCGGCCGCACATCGCATCACGCAGTCCTGCCCCATCCCCGATCCCCCTCAGAGATCAGGCTGGAACGTCTAAAGGACGGACAGCCTGATCACAGACCAGGATCCGAGAAGGATCAAGGTCCAGGGTTCAGCATGGTGGGCTGAGAGGCCCGTCACATCTGAAATTACCCATTGTCTCTTTTTCCATTTGATCTCTCCCCTCCCATTTTTATGATTTTCTAGACTATTTTGATCTGTTTTTGTTCCCCCCATAATATCAGTTAGGGGCACTATGGACATATGGCATGGATTCCATCAATCACGTGACCCCTTAAACTGTATTTTATTTCCAAATTTTGGCCCTTTTTACATGGGTCTTGCTGTGTGGGAGGATGGGTGTGTGTTCTTTCCCATGGACACATACCCATCTCCACTCATGGAGTCGCCTCTGTTTCGTTGGAGGGTTCTGTGAGTAGAGATGGGTGGAGATGGGTTTGAGTCAGGAGCGTGCACGCATCTCCACCCACCACCCGTGGTGTTCACACGGGCGACCACTGGTAGAACACCCATCCTCCCACGCACCACCATGCCATTTCCATGGACACCACAACTGGTGGAACACCCTCCCGCACACCCAGCGGGGTCTGTGTGTGTGTGTCTGTATAAAAATGGCCTTTGTCTGTTTTTTGCCTTTTCCTCTTTCTGTAAAGCATAAATGGTGGAAACACAGAGAGTAAAAAAATATAGAATAATGGCACCTGAGATAGTTGGGATAAATCGGGAAAATGGAAAGATGGTTATCCAGTAATGGTGGAACTAGAGTATCAGGTAGTCAGGAAACCATCCTGCCATGTGGTTTCTGGAGGGTAACTGAACATCTATTTGAAAATGAGGGTAACTCCCACAAGAACTGAATTGGCAACCTTACTTCAATCTATATCCATGTCCCTAGATCTGTGCGAAAGAGTCCATAGCCACCCAAGCCTTTTCTCCATCCTCCTTCCCCTGTTTATCCTGGTGGAAGTGAGTTAAGCATCAGGCCCTTATAAGCTGACTTTATGGAGCATTTTAAGAAGAAGAAATGCTCTGTGCCTTTCACGGTCCTTTTATGTTGATGGATGATTTTTTCCCCCTCCAGGCTAAGTGGCGTAGGCAGCAGCAGTAAGGGCTTTTAAAACGTTGAGTGAAACTCATTTTAAGCCTTTCCACTACATAACTTTATGCAATTGGTACAATGGTTTATATAGTCACAGGCTGTAGGTTCAAATAGGACTAAGTTGGGGAAAAATTGAAAAATAAAATAAAAATAAAATAATATATATATACATAGCATTTATAAAATTACCACCCCTCTTAAAACAGCCTTAAAGATTAAACTGGATGTCTCAAAAGCAACTAAATATGCTGCAATGCGGCCTTTCCTTAACCTTCATGCTGTCTGGGTATTGTGGTACCAGCATGGTCCATTTTGACAATCCCACAGCTATACAAGTTCTAACTACTTAGCAGTAATAATATATAGCACTGTTGTAGGCTCAGTCATGTATGATGCCTCCATATAGGAGGTTCAGTTAGGACTGATCTACAACCACACTGGTGGTTGTGCACATTGTGGTGGTCACAGACCAAATGGTCACTGTGGTTGTAATTAGGGTTGAAACTCGATTCTCAATTTCTCATTTCTCAACAAGAATCACAATTCTCGTCTCGTTCTTGCAAATGAGAAAGAGACGAGAATCGACTGGATTCTCACTGAGAAACATGAGCATTAGGGTTGAAATGGCAAGCTGCCGCAGTATCTTTTTCTGCAGGAAAAAGCTCTTCCGCAATGAGCAGCATGGTGCGATAGAGACGTTCATTCTGCTACTTTCATTCTGCTACTTCCGCTGTTCCGCTACTTTCACTGGTTGTGAAAATAGCAGAACATTGTTTGTTCTGATAGTTTTGATCTTCCACAATTTCCATCTGCACTGTGAAGTAGCGGAACAATGTTTGTTCCGACAGTTTCCAAATTAGTGGAATGCCAATGGAATTAGTGGAATCCCAGCAGAAAAGCTGCAGAAAGTCACAGGTAATTCCAAAATGGCAGAATGAAATAGCGGAGTGGAAGAAAATGTTTCTGCTTCATTCCTAATTGAGTATCTTGAAAAACAAAATAGCCAGTGCTGATGAGGGGAGGGAGGAGGAATCCACACTGTTCCCTAACATTTCTGGGGCTGTCAGAATGCTGAAAAGCTGTGCTGAGCCCGCCTCTTCCCATCAGCTCTGTCCCCGCCTCTTCCCATCAGCTCTCTCCCCTCCCATCAGGAAGTCCTTCCCAGATGGGAGGAGGAAGAGCAGGATGGAGACTTACCAGACATTCTTGCATTCTATTGGCTATCAGGAGTCAGCAGCCAAAATGGTGGTGATGCTGTGAGCACCATTTTAGAAAAGCATGCACACATGCAGAGTGGCCTCAGTGGCCATTTTGTGCATGTGCAAGGATTTTTTATTTTATTTTATTTATCCATCAGAAACAGAATTTTATTTTTAAATTTATTTTTCCCATCGGAAACAGCACTCGTAGAGATTTTTTGGTTCAGCTCTATGGGCCACTGGCCCTTTAAGAGAGGTAGCACCAGCCTGGTTGTAGGTGCTAACAGGACTGCAAGTGCCATGTAAAGTGGGGGATAGCACTTGTGAGCAATGTGAAGGACTTGGCAGAGCCAGCCCAAGGGATAAAGCCTGATCCAGAGCTCTGGGCAGAGACTTGCAATGAGGCAGGAGCTAGGGAAAGCTTTGTCTCAAATAGAGAGCTGCTTGGGAGAAGCAGACAGACGAGGTGTGGAGAAGGAAACTCAGCCTCAGAGGGTTGTGCTTGAGCTGAGAGCTCGGCTGGGTTACAGAGGGAGTGTTTCCGGCCCAGAGACTGATGGAGAGTCATCCAGAAGCCCCTGGCCTAGGAAGGACTGTCAACAGCCAGGGGCGTTCCTTTATCTTCTCCAGCACCTAAATAATTGACAAACTTCTCCACCATAGGCAACCTCATATTTCTTATTATGCTTCACTTAGAATTAATTAACTCTGCCTTTAAAAAAAAAAAAAAAAGCTTTACAATCACACACCTACCGTCTGCAATTACCACTGTGTCGGTAAGCATTTTGTAATGCACTGTTGTAATTCGTTTCTTGCTGAGATTTGCAACTGTGACCGGGCAGCAAAGACAACTATATGTGTATCTGAAAGGGACCGACTTACTATTGTGAATGGGACTGTGTGGAGAATAAAGAGATCGCTAAAGCTAATTCCCTAAGAGAGTCACTGTTGGATCCTTCTAATCCTACCAGGACTTATGCCATGTAAGCCCATCCCTGCTGCAGACACTGTTCTGATCCCCTTAGTTGCCCTTCTCTGCTCTTGTTCTGTTACTTGACATGGATGTGTCCTACAAAGGACTGAAACAATAATCATTTTTTTCTTGCAAAAATATTGTGAGTATCAGAATTGTTGCTGAGATCTCCATTCAGTTTCAACAACAGATCGAGATATCGGTAAAGAAATTTTTATCAACAACAGCCAAGAACAGTGATTCGTGATAATAACTCAGAAAAATGTGAGAGAATAAATTTCAGCCCTAGTCCTAAGCAAGCTCAATATTTATGAACTGGAATACAGCAATAAAGTTTTTAGAGGCCAAGAACCTGGTGAGATCTCCATAATCTTCTCCAGCGCCTCAGTAAATAGCAAACTAAGGTTATTTTCAGACGTTACGAGATCACGCTCAACCACAGACAATCCCCTGTGGTGCGGAATGGTCCCGTAACATCTGTTTGATGCCCGCCAGAGGTTCACCACAGTGAATCTCCGGTGGGTATCAAAATAACCACTCTTTCGAGGATAGTCCAGGGACCATCTCTGAAAGCGTGGTCAAAGAGACTATCCTCAAAAGCGTGGTCAAAGTGATTCCCACCGGGGCTGAACACCCGGCAGAAATCACTTTTTGCCCCCAAAAGATGTGACGTTACCATGCTCAACCACTGTGGGATTCACCATGGTTGAGCGTGGTAACGTCTCGTCTGGTATCTGACAACGGCCCGGAATTGGCTGCCATGCTCACCGCTGATTACGGGCCGTGGTCAAAACCCCGGGGGGCGGTCAGGCGGGCGGGCGGGTGCCGCGGTCACATTAGCCGCTGCACCCGCCCATCTCCCAGAGGGCGGGAGGCTTCGGAAGCATGGGGGGCGGGGCTGTGCGGCCACACATTGCATCGCGCCGTGCAGCCCCGCCCCCCCAGATTCCCCACCAGGATCGGCCTTCACGTCTGCTGGCCATGACAGTTCGATTCCGGCGGGGAGTCAAAAGGGTGATTCCGTGATGGGGCAAAAGCCGCCCCGTCACATCTGAAAACATCCTAGATTTGTTTCCCTCCTTCTCCCCTACCCCAAAATTAAAGAGGTGGAAAGCTTCACCATAGGCAACTTTATATTTCTTATTATACTTCACTTAGGATTAATTAACTCTGGCTTTTTAAAAAAAAGCTTTATAATCACACCTACCATCTGCAATTAGCACTGTGTTGGTAAGCATTTTGTAACACATTTTTGTTTTTTTAATATTATGTTCAAACAATGGGTGTTCTTATATACACATTTCTCCTGTATGTTTGCTGTTACATCCTGAACTTTCTGTGTGTCTAAACCACTCACCCAGATCTTAAACATCTGTCACTTTGAACTTCTGCGTAGAACTTCTCCCGGAACTTTTGTGTGTAAAATGTTCTCCTGGTAAACTGCTTTGCTCCAGGCAGCTGTGGTCACTTGGTTTCCATGGCAGCTCCTCGCGTCTACAGCTGCAGCTACTTTAGGCTGCCTCAGGGCAGTGTGTGTTTGAAGATTGCATCCAGGAACTGTCTCAGGGCAGTTTGTGTGTGTGTGTGTGTGTGTGAAGAATGCATCCGAAACTTACTTGTGGACTTGTAAACCCAGAAGACCAGCATTTTAAGGTGTGTGTAAAAATGCCTAATGTTGCTACACGGGGGGGGAGGGGGGAAGTGTCTTTATTATTATTATTTAATATTATTATTATTATCAAGCATTTATATAGCACCAGCAATGTATCTGGCGCTTTACAAAGTAATGGAATTGACACGGTCCCTCCCCTAGGGCTTACAATCTGAGGGGAGGTGGTGGGTGGTGAGACGAAGGAAGGGAAACAGAGGGAGAGCCAAGGAGTGTAACATTCACAAAGATGCGAGGTCCCAGTTTCACGTGCTTGGCTTGGTTACATCGAGATCTGGAAGATCTGGTATTCTGCAGGGTGAGAGCACAATAGAAACCACAGGGGCTGAGCACTTTTTGATTATCGAAATATATCTTTGTATTCCTTTATTCCGTTGTTTATTTGCAACAGGAAGGTTGGACTCATTGGGAGTTTGTTGAAGTTCTAATCCCCCCCCCCTGCCCCCGGGGAAGGGATGTATCTAGGTTGGAATGGGCCCAGGAACAAGAAATGGACTTGCCCACCCCATCACCATCTTCTCCACTGTCCTACCGCCTCCCCTCCTTGCTCCCCCCAGTGTTCTTATTGTCCCCCAGATCCACTGCCTCCACCCACCCAGCCTCCTTGCCTGAATCCACCCATTTTCCTTGTCCCCACACAGATGCCCTGCCCCTCCCAGATCCACTGCCTACATCCAGCCTTACACTGCCATACAGCCCCCCAGATCCTAGGCCCCTCCCCCAAACCCCAGGGAACCCTTACCTTGCTTTCCACTTCACCGCAACAAATCATCCCCTTCCCCCAACCGTGCTGCAGCACCTCAGGCTGCTGCAAGGATATTCCATGCCTGAGGTGGCACATGTAACCATTGATTCCCCTGATCCTGCCCTGCCGTGAAGTTTAGGGATGGCAGAAGGCTCTTTCCCCCAGAAGCAGAAGCAAGAACAGGAAAAGGCAGCACTGGGCTGGGGGTCAGAGAAGGGGGCTATGACTTGGGGACTGATACCCCATATATTGAACCTGCCCCCAGAACCTGCCTTCCACACCCCACAGCTCCATAACCTATGCACCTTCCCCAAACACCCTACAGAGCCATCTCTCTGCACGATCCCACTGGTGTCCAGATCCACCGCAATCTCCCCCAGTTCGGTGCATGAAGCAGCCTCAGCTGTGAGAGACCTGAACACTCTCTGGGATGTGAGCAGTGCTTGGGGGTGGGGCGTGGGACATGTAGGACCTTGAGGTGTATGTGTGTGTGTGGGGGGGGGGTTAGGTGTCATTCCAGGGTTTGCTTTATTACTAGAAGTCCTCCATGGGCAAGTCCAGCAGTGATGGGCTGACGGTCCCCAGCTTTCTGAACCTTCCTTAAGCCCTACTGGGCTAAAAGCAAAGTTAAGGAGCTCTGGACACCCCACCGGAAACCTGGGCTGTGATTCAGAAGCCTCTTAATCTGGAGCAGTCTCACTGAAGCGCAGGAGGCTAATGGATAGCATTAGCCTTTGCATTTTCATTAGTGTTGAAATGCGGTATTCAAAATGACTTGGTTTTTATCAGTTATCTTGGTATTCGACTCGGTTTTACCAAGTACCGAGTAACCGAGGAATCGGCTGGGTACTCAGGTACTCAGTCTGGTAGTTGGACCAGCATACAGGGTTTTTTCTGCCCTTGTATAAGGTGACTCGGTATTCGAAAAAAGTTTGGTACTCGGTTTTATTTTATCAAGTACCGAGTAGTGAGTATTCATCCAAGTTTCTGAGGACAAGCTGAACACCCGGAGCCAGTCCTTGGAAACTTTGGAAATACTCCCTAATATTTTTTTTTACTATTCATTTCAGCCCTGGTTTTCATTTCCCCATGGTCTTAATGCATGCAGAGCCATCACTGTGGTGGTGGTGGTGGTGGTGGGGAGTGTATTGGAGATCTGGGGGAAGGAGGGATGTATGGATGGAGGTATCGGGTCTGGGGGAAGGAGGGAAGGATGTCAGGGATATAGGGGAGGGAGAGAGGGATGGGGTATCATGAGTCCGAGGGAGAGAAGGGGGGATAGGGGGAGTGTGTCAGGAATCTGGGGGACAGAGGTATGGATGGGGGGAGTGTGCTGGGGAGCTGGGGGATGGATGGATGGATGGATGGATGGATGGGGGAAGTGTTTCAGGGATCGGGAAGAGAGAGGGATGAATGGGGGGAGGGCTCCAGGGATGGGGTTTCATGAATCTTGGGGAGGAGAGGGATGGATGGGGGAAGTGTGTCAGTGATACAGGGGAGGGAGAGATGGATGGGGTGTCACGAATCTTGGGGGGGAGGGGGATGGATGGGGGAAGTGTGTCAGGGATCAGAGGGAGGGAGGGAGTGATGGGGGGAGTTTGTCGGGGATTTGAGGAAGGGAGAGATGAATGGATGGGGGGAGTGTGTCAGAGAACAGGGGGGAGGGAGTTTGTGTTAGTACTAGGGATGGGCGAACAGAATGCGGTTAGAATGTTTGGACATTCGGTCGTTCGGTTCGAAACCCAAGTTCGGGTTCAATGGTTCGGTTCAGCTGAGTTCGGTTTGGCCGAACTTGGCCGAACATTCTAAAATAGCACTATCGATATCAAAACCAAAACGAAACCGAAACCGAATTTTTGGCCCTGAAAAGACGTTTTCCCCACCCCCGAACTCATCCGAACTCGACCGAACTGTTAGGTCATTCGAGAGTTTGATTTCGACGTTCGGTTCAGACGTTCGAACAGACCAAGTTCGGTCCGAACTCCGAACATCCAAACCGTGTTTGCCCATCCCTAATTAGTACAGGGCTGGGGGAGAAGAGGAGGGAGACATTGGCTAATGGAAGGAGTGTGTTAAGGTGTCAGGAGGGGAGGAGCCAAGTTCCCTTCAACTTTCCCAACCCACAGAGCCCCAGACAAACTGCTGACATTCCGGGAGTGAGATTCCAGACTCCTGAGGAGATAGCCCTCCTATCCCCAGCAGCACAGGGGTGCTCTCAGGTAGCTGTGGGAAGCTGCTACCACCTCCCTGGTCCCGGTAATGTATCCCTCCCTCCTCCCCCTGCACTCAGCCACTCTCCATCCTTCTGACTTTCCACAGCACTCTGCCTCACACTGCTCTGGTCCTGACACGCTCACTTGCTGCACTGACCCCAAGCCCAGTGCGCTTAGTCAGTGCTTCCTACCTGAGAAATAGGACAAGGCAGAGAGGGTCAGCAGGGTATTTCGGGCTCCATAAAAAATGTAATAAACAAAAGATGAGAGCAGACAAGCAGAATGTATCAGACCATTAAAGGCACATTGCAGGGGTCACGGAGAGCCTCAACTTCTCCCAGAAGCAAGTGTCAATGGATGGGCATCCCATGGCTGAGATGCAGCCTTGCCATGGACCACTTTCTCCCAATGGTTTCAAAGATAAGACCTCTTCTATAGCTAGATTGCATACTTCACGTCATTCAGCTTAGATCATTTGGGTCGACTACAACCTGCTTGAAATTTCAGGGGAGGAGAACGCAGCCTGCTCATAACATCTCTACTATGGCCCTAAAAAGAGAGATATTCACCACTGAGTTACTCCTCCCTTGTAGTAAAAGAAGGAAATTTGGACATTGCATGTTCAGGACACTGGAACGTTTATTAACAATTAGAACTGAAACAGGTACCTGCAAATACAGGTATACCCATCAAATCCATTGGACCCAATTTGACCCCATATATTTTGGGTATTTTTTTGGTACCCAAATGGTATCTGATCATGCACCAATATCATTTTCATCCCAATGGTTTTTTACTTCTGGTCCCAGATGCCAGAAGATTTGGAGGGATTTTGGGAGAGAGGGGCAGTTTGGGTCATTTGTAGGGTTGTACCGAATAGTACTTCCAAGTACTCGGGCCAAATACCGAAGTTCCACGTAATCAGCCTGAGTACTCGGAGGCCCTTTGGCGTTGTTTCTGAAGTTTCAGAATTCAGACTCGGAATTCCAGACCTAGGAAAACTTAGGAAACTTTGCAACTATTCGACATCAGGTAGTAGTAGTAGTAGTAGTAGTAGTAGTAATAGTAGTAGTAGTAGTAGACGATATCAGGTTGGCGTCTCACCACATGTTGCTATGTGCAGTGACTGTAGCTGTTTAATTGCCTAGGCAATCAGGGTGCACAATAGCACATCCACCCATTCCTCCCTTCCCCTCCCCTTTAATTGCCTAGCCAATCAGGGTGCACAACAACACATGCAGAAATTTAAGAAGTCCAACAGTAATGTACCCAGGGCATGGCCCACCATCAGCAGTGAGTGCACCCACTTTAAACATTTTGCCTACAAAGCCATGCAGAAAAATGCAGGTTGGCAAGGGACATTCACTCAAGAAGAATACAACTCCTGCGAAACAGTCTGCAACAGCATGGAGAAATATAAATCCCACCAAAAGTCAGCAAACCGAGGCCCCATCAGTCACAAAATTAAGAATCCAAACATTCACACACCTCAGGAGCACTCTCTTGGCATGGTATTGGTACTGTATGGCACTGGTAACTTGAACAGACCAAGCAAAGGGAAGCGAAGCCAGGCAGAGAGATCCCAATCTGACCTCATGGTGCCAAGCATCTGGCAGAACATTAGAAGTTACACTTTATAATTAAGCTCTGTTGTGTGCCGCCATACCACAGCCTAGACAACACACACAAGACCCCCCCCAAAAAAGTCTCCAACTGCATAGAGAAATAAATCCCATCAAAAGCTGGCAAGCCCTAGTCTCAGAAGTAAAAAAATTAAGAAACCAGACATTCACCCCACACCCTCCAGGGCACCCTCTTGTCACGGCATTGGAACTGTGTGGCAATGATAACTTGAACAGACCAAGCAAAGGGAAAGGGAGCCTGGCAGAGAGATTCCACTGGCCTCAAGGTGCCAAGTGCCAACCATCAGCAGGCAGCAATGTGGCACCCAATTAAAAAACAACAACAACCCAAAAGCTTGCCATCTGACTTAGCCAGCCAATCAAAACCTGTCCTGTGGCTTGTCCATCACTCAACTGTCCCCTCCTATACCACCCTCCTATCAAATATGGCACTAAGTTTCATTTCTAGTCCAGAAGAAGCTTCACTATCCACCAACCCCCCATGCATGTAGCAGCATCTGAAGTTTTCTGAAGTTTTCCAAAGTTCTCCAAAGAACGGTCTTGGTCGTCCGAACTTTGTACTTCGGACTTTCCAAACCAAATACCATAATCTTCGGTGATTTTCAAAGTTTTCCAAAGACCGAGTTACAGCCCTAGTAATTTGGGGTGCTCAAAAACTGGGAAAATGATATTTCTGTTTGCCAGGTACTCAAACGATATTCGGGTATTGATTCAGATACTTAAAATGGTAACTAAAAACGCAGGTATTGCCTGTGGGTACTAAATCATGTACCTATTTCAGCTTTATTAACATGCCTTTCAGGGGCTGGGGATCTCTTCGTTGCAGGCTATGTGGGCCCATATATTCATGGGTCCCATGTGTGAGGGGCCCCCTCCTGAGTTGCCACATGACCTCAACATATTTGTGACTTTGCGTTCCTGTATTTTCCGCCAGTGCATCTCACACTCAAATTATCATTAGGGGTGGGTCAAGACAACTGTTCTTTTTTCATGGAACATATCCTTGAAAAAGGAACAGTTGCCTGTTTTTCAACTGAAATTCTGTTCAGAGAAGATTCCAATTGGAATCCTGATAGGGGGAGGGGGGCAGATGGCCATTTGCACATGTGCAAATTGTCCACCAGGCTCATTTGGGCATGTGCAAAATGGTGCTGCCCACACTCAAAATGGCGGTGGCACCAGTGGCACCATTTTGGATATGAGCAGTGCCATATTGCACATGTGCAATGGCTGTCTCCCCCCTCCCCATTATTCTAATCAGAATGAAAACGGAACACTGATTGTTCCAAATTCCAATCGGGGTTTTCAAAAGGCTCAATTCCATCAGAAATGGAATTGGGTCAAAATGTCTATTTTATTTAGCCGTAGTTATTTCAAGTTTATCCATGGTCTCCAAGTACTGGGAACCCGAATGCAGTCCCACAATCAGGATCTGTCTCTGGTCACCAATTTCAGAAACGATTAAGATAGTTGTTTTACTACATTTTACTTCATTGATAAATCTTATAACTTTCCTTTACTAACGCGCATTTACTTAATACTTCTCAAAACTGACTCCAGGGCCAGCTCAGACACCCACTGGGAGTAGTGCTTAGGGAAACACCTTGTGTAGCATTAGCAGTTTAAACTAAAGATGTGGGGAGGATTTGCAATATCTCCAGACCACTTTAAGTGTAAGAAGTTTAACCAGGATTATTACACCAAATAGAAGACAAAGATAATATCTCAAGGGAACAGATTTATCAACTGTTAATTTGTATTTGTTCCAAATTCTGCAGTCAGTTACTCAAATAACTGCATGGCTTTATTAATGTTTGATCCAGTAGGGATCAACATATTACATATTAATGTAGTGAATTTCAACAGAGCTGGGAAGGACAACAGTATTAAACAGCTCCCTGATGTGCTACATACAGTTTTTTCAACACAAGGATTTTGAAACAGGAGCCACTGCCATTTTTTATGACAGACTTTTCTTTTGCTCTGAGCTCATTGATGTACGAATGGGTTGGGATACCAAATTTGGACCATGGCTATTTTTTATTTTGCTCCTTTCACGTTCGTCAATCTCAGTGTAGCTTGATCCCTGCCCCCAAGCACTGTAAGAATGAGCACCGGACGGCCCGCTCATATGTGATGGCCTGCTCTACCACGGTCCGTGGCACAGCTAATTCTGGGATGTGCGCTGGCAGGGAGCCCAGCGCACATCCTGGAGTGAGCCCTGCCACAGTTTGGGACCTATTTGTTCCCACCTTCAGTAAACATCTGGCAGGCGCGAACAAGCATGAAATGGGAAAGCATGGCCGCCTGTGGTAGTGTCGTGTTTCAGTAAGACTGAACATAAGCAAGTGGTCATTCTTGGGAAATAATTGTGAACATGGCATATTTCGAGGACTCCTACACTTCTTCCCCTTCTCTCCTTGCTCCCTGAAGCCTCCTCCTGGCCTGATGCTCTGGTAAGGACAACCATGTGTTTGGTTTTGGCGGGGGGGAGTGTTTTGTTTTTTAGAACGTACTGTGTTTGTACTTCAACAGTGCAGCAAACTTTCTAAGGCCATTTTTGGAACAGGCACAGCTGGGGTGGGTTGGTACGTGGGCGCCGCGTGGCGCGTCGATGCACATCAAGAAGGGTGGGGGATTTAAATGGGCCAGGATGGGTGTGCGCTGGGTGTGTGTCCCTACCCACGCACCACACCGCCTATTCCTGCCCCCGCACAGAGCATCCTGGATTTTTCCCTAGTGATCCATGCGTGGGCATAAGTGGACAGTGAATGGTGCAATCAGCCATGCTGCCTTCAGACAGGCACTCAGATGGGTGAACCTACGTGGGTGCGTCCCAATTCAAATGGCCTAAATTTGCATTTCAGACACCGCTATCTGCCCTCTTGCTCTAACCATTAACCATGTTACCCATTAACATCAGCGCTGTTTGGCCTAACTCAATATGTCTTTGTGAAGGAGTTTTACTTAAATCCTACCCAACCCACAGCTCAGTCTGTATAGACTATCACCAAGGCAGGAAACAGCAAGCTTAGCCCTGCCTCCCTACTGTTTCCAATCCTCGTATTTAACTAAATCTGGCTCCAATCATTATAATCTGAATGCAAGCTACCAGTAGCCACTCCCGTCCTCATTCTTCCCGCTCAACCAAGCCCAAATGGAAGCATATAGGAAAACCAGGGGGCAACAGGCTTCCCCCTTATGTAGAGATGTAATAATTTCTGGAAATGTTCCTAAAATTTCCATTTTTCTCGAATAAGACCCGGGGGGGGCGGTTGGAAAAATGTTTTATTTCTTTCCCAAAAATGTCAGGTTTTTTCCCTCCAGACTTCACATTTCTACATGCTTTCCCCAAATTTAGTGTTGCCTCCAATTTGCTGAGGAGGACTGAGGCTAAAAAACCAAGGCAAAGTTTGGGTGCATAGGGCACAAATCTACATCATAGTTTCAGTACTAGACCTTTTCTCCCTCATCCTCTCTCTGATGAATGGAGCAACCATCTAGCCTGCCTCACTCAGCAGATGGCTGGCATGATTCCTTGCCCACTACTGTCACTATGACTCAGGGTGGCATCCAAGCCCTCATCAGGCATGAGTCCCAGACTGCAAAGATCCTGATTAAATTCTAGTATTTTTTTTCAAATATTTTTGCAGCCAGGATGAGGAGAGAGAATGAGATAGGGTGCCCTGGTCCAGATAGGCAGCACCTTTTAAAATTAAAATTTAAATATAAATGAGCACCAAAGAACTCTATCCAAGCATAATAAAAAGATTAGTAATAATGATCATCATTTTATTTAGATAACACTCTACCTTCCCCTGCCAAATGATTCGTAGGGCACGTCACAAAATTAATGGTAGGGCCCTCAGTTCTGCTCACATGTCGATAGATGCTTCCCGTCCTTTTTTTCATTCAGAAGCAATTAACTCTCGACAGAAAACGGCAATCACATTTTGCCATAGTTGATGGATTTGGGGGGGGGGTCGATGTTGGTCGGACATATAAGGTCGGTGTTGGTCACTTGGGTTGAAGCAATTCCTCAGTGTGATTTTAAGGAATTTATATTTCTCAGTACTTCATTCTCTGGTATTTTTTTGTAGGCATGGAAATTTCAGTTTCAGATAGAACCGAAATTGCCCCAAAATTTCAGATTTTTGATTTTTCTGTTAAGGCAGTTTGTTTCTTTTACATTGATTTTGTTTCTTATTTTTTTTCTTTTCTTTTTTTGTGTTGCACTTCTTAAGTTTGTTGGTTTTTTCATTGCAGCTTGTGTCCATTGACTTTAATAGTAGAAAAAGATCCGAAACCAAAAAATCCAAAAGTGAAACAAGATCCAAAATTCATAAAGAACCAAAACCAAACAATCCCAAACCAAAATTCTCCCCGCAGTCCCATCCCTAGTAATTTGGGATTCAGCACTTCATTCTCTTCAGTAGTTTGATACTCAGTACTTCATTCACTTTGTTTTTTCCCGGTATGTGGTACCACATTCTCTTGGTATATCAGTATCTGGTACTTCATTCTCTTTGGTATTTGAGTATTTGGCACTTCCGAAGTTTAAAAAAAAAAGATTAAGTCAACATTTGATTGAACATGAAGTAACCCAAGAAATAAATTGGCAAATTCTATTATTGTGACAAAGATAAATTTGAATATTTGTTTGTGCAAAAGAATATGCAAATATTTCAGAATATGAAAAGTCATTTATTTTAGAGATGAAACGATCAACAAAATTACTGCTCATGAGATCAGGAACTAGGATTGATTTCCCAACCATTTCCTGATAACAATGCGAATTTTCAATTCTTACAATATCATGAAATACCATCCCGATTCACTGACTTTCCACTTACCGTTTACTACATATCATTCATTTACTGCTTACCCATTTCCTGTACTTGAATCATCTGTCAACATCGGATACTGATCAATGCCCAATTTCAGCCAGATTTCTGTAACCAATGTCCTGGAATGTAGACGTCCAGTACTGATTTTTCAACTTCCGTAATGATTTTTTTTTAGGGATGGGCGAACAGAACCGAGTTCAGAATTCGGTTCGGTTCAGTTTGGAATTTCGGTTTGGTTAGGAAGTTCGGTTCGGTTGACTGAACTATTTGAGTTCAGTCCGAACTCCGAACTTCCGAACAAAGTTCAGAAATTCAAACCCCATTGAACTAAATGGAATATTATATTTTAGGGATGGGCGAACAGAGCCGAGTTAGGAAATTCGGTTCAGTTCGGTTCAAAAATTGAGTTCAGTTCAGAAGTTCGGTTGGTTCGATCCGAACTCTGAACTTCCGAACTGTGTTCTCCCATCCCTATTTTTTTCCCTTCCGTACTGATTTAGTTTTCCATCCTGGAAAGTTGTCTTCTGGTTCTGATATTTTGACTTCCAGTCCTGAATTTTTCTTTTCCATCATGATCTTCCAGTTTTCAATTCCAATATACCAATTGGTAATCGGAAACTCAAAAAATCAGTACTGGGAGTTATTAATTTTTTGAGTTTGTTAGCATCTGATCGGTTATCAAGTAGCATGTCAAGTACCTGATGTGGCATTCAAAATGTGGGTGCTACCCACAGGTACCAAATGAGCAACCTGTTTCAGCTCTAATTAGTGCCCAAAGTTGGCAGGTCAGTTTGAGTACTAGAAATTTAACAATTTTCTCTGTTTTGCACGTACTAGTTTCAAATCTAGCTCTACCTAATGCAGTCGGAAAGCAACACATTGCCATCCTAAGCAAACATCAGAGACAAATTGCTTTGGTAGTTGCATATTGTACCAGAATTCCAGAGACTGAAAGTAAGTGTGATGCACTGATATAATGGAATAATTACAAGTGTGAATATTAAAATTCCATCATGCAAATGAAATAGAGGAGCCAAAGAATTTTCATTTAGCTATCCTAATACAGGGAAGCTCTGACATATAAACATCTGGCATTACAGAACAATAATTGTTGTTCTGTTAAGTTCAGCATTTATGGGCTCCCCCTTTATCTACTTTAGCTAGTTAGTGCTCAATCGAGCAATTGCAGCATTCCAAAATAAACAGCTGTACTGAGCTTAAGGGGTGATTTTTGTGAGTACCAAGCAAAGGGAAGTATTATACCCCAAATTACCCCCAAATACTGAAAAATACCAAAACTAACAAACAATGGTGGACAATCATAGGTGTCCATCTCGACACAGCGGATGTACAGATTCAATGGATAGTGAGGAAATACTAGAAAACAGTCAGAAGAGCTCCCGAAGGGTAGGTATTTCCCAAGTGTACGAGAACAGTCATTCTCACCTCAGCTCTATAACCAGTATATGTTTTCATCAATGAAATGTTCTCCTTTACCCGATGGCAGAAGTCAATAAATTCTGCCTTTCCAATGTCAGTTGGGTTGCATGGGATAGAAGTAGTCAGGCTAGAATTTGGCCCAACTTACACACTGTAATTACTGGACTTTTTCCAGCTCTGCAGAGTTTCTTCTCATGCCAGAGTATTTGGCTGATGAGAACTGGATTTCTCACAAGAGCTTTTGGTGACTGAAAGCAGAGATTCACATTGGCAGAAAAAGCCAAAGCAAGTCCAGACTATCTTGGCTTCCGGGGCCATTCTGAGAGGGTTGGCCAGCTCTAGAGTAAATTTAATGGCCTTCTGATTTTCGATTTAAAATGATAGCAATTATTTTATCAGTTAGGAATGATTAACCCTTTCCATTGCTCAGACTAAAGAATGAAGCTTCCTAGACTGAATACCATAAGAATAGATCTGTGTTGAACTGTCTCGTAGCAAAATGAAATTTGAATGAAAAAAAGTATATTTAATTGTATCAGTTTGTTAGAGAGGCAAGATGGTGGGCTGCGCCCTGGCATAACGTTTCAATAGCTTTTTGAGAAGTTGTGGTTGCTGTACTTCTGCATGGGTACGATTCCAAGCCCTGCATGCGTGGCCACACACATGCACATATGCGTGCCACCATGTGGTTTGAGTGTGTGCTGTAGGCCACATGCAGGGAGTTTTCACAGCTTGTGCAGGAGTATGTGTGAGCGTGCAGATCCACGGGGCTTGGGATCAACCCCAGTGTTTGCAGTTCTCATGGCAGCTGTGATCTCAGATGCCCAGTGATGATCATTTGAATGTCATAATAGGTTCTTGTGTCTCATATAAAAACTAAAGAATGTCTATAGAGAGTGTGGTGTCTCAAGTGTAAGAGTGATGATAACTAGGGGAGGGAAAACTGGTAAATCCGGTATCCGATAATGCCGGTACCGGGCGTACCAGCATTATCGGATTCGACCCGGTAAATCCGGTCTGGGTACCGGATTCCGGGTGCCGGATTTTTTTACATTGCAGCCATTTAAAAATGGCTGCAATGTAAAAAACTTAAAGCCCCACCAAAAAAGTTTAAAAAAAACAAACCCTCCCCGAGTCCAGACTGCGCGGGTGGAAGGGGGGACACCCCCCACCCACCCTGCCCAGCCTGGATTTTTGTTTAAAAAAATACTCAGAGGCGAGCCCAGCACCAGCGGCCGCGGCGTCCCTGCAGCCGCCGGTAAGTATAACCCGATCCCTGGGGGGGGCGTCAGAGACGCTCTAGACCTTCCGGGGAAGCCACTTCTCTAGCTCAGGGTGCTGGGGCTGTTGTGGGGCCCGGGATGATCTCCCCTTCAGGGTGGGGGCGAAGTGCTTTCGAAGTTTGGTGCTCGCTAAGGCAGCGACTTCTCTTCCCCCCTGCTAGCCCTGCTCCAGGATGGACAACAAACCACTGCTCCAGGAGAGACCCCCATCCTACAGCCTGGCCCCCTAGATAGGTGGCTACGAGTACGGGCAGACCAACTACGGGGCCGTCCCTGCTGCTGCCCCCCAGCCGGACTTCCAGTCGCCCCCGCCCTACCCTTACTCCAGCGGGGCTGCCGCAGCCTATGCTGTGGTGGCAGGCCCACCTCTGCATACCTATCCCAACATCTACACCATTATCCAGCAGCCTACTCCTACCACCTCTGTCATAGTCATTGGAGGTTGTCCTGCCTGCAGAGTTGGTGTATTGGAAGACACCGTCACCTGTCTTGGTGTTTTCTGTGCAATAGTATTCTTTCCAATTGGAATTCTTTTCTGTCTTGCATTGAGGCAGCAAAGATGTCCTAACTGTGGGGCAGCATTCGGTTAAGGGATCAACACGAAGAGGTTGACAGAGGCCATACCTGTGATAGTACTTTTTCTAATGTAAATGTAATGTAAAATCATTTTATTTGTTTATGCTTAAGACCTGTTTTGTAAACTGTGATGAAATTAATCTCTTGTATGTGATAAACTTCCATGAGCATTGCAAAAGATAAAAAGTATTGCAAAAGATAAAAACCTACATTGCTTCCATGTTTAATGGCACCTTTTGGAGCTTTAAATAAACCTGCTTTTTTGCATCTTCAAACTAGATCATTGCATGTATCAATGAAGCTCTCACATAGGGCTCAATAAGATGTTAATAGAGGCAAGTGGACCTAGCAGCAACTAGCAGGATGAGCTCAAAACATTAGACAATTCAGGGGCAGAGCTGAAATGAATATCCACAAAAACTGGTATATTCATGAAATTTCCGGAACCTGAATCAATTAAAAAATATTGGGTACGAATCAGTACCCAATTTCAACCCGCTTTGGGTACCCAGTCTCCTGGAATGTCAATTCCCAGAATAATGACTTCCGTTTCAGGAATATTGACTTCCAGTCTCAATTTTGTAGTTTTCTAAAATGATTTTTCAAATGGTAAGCAGAAAATTAGTTAATTGGTACCAGAAATTACCAATTTTTCAGGTATCCAGATACCCAGTTGGTGATGGTCTGGCAAATACCTGATATGGTACTCAATACAGGTATTTCCTGTGGACATTTAAATAGGAACTAATTTCAGCTCTACACAGGGGCCTCAATGATCCTATAAAAATGACGACACATCCCAACACGCTTCAAAATACATTCATCAGCTGATAAAACCTTCTGAGAGAGCTGAACGTGGCATTATCCTTTGAATCTTAATGGCCTGCATTTCCTCCATGTCAGGTATTACAGCTGAGCATGATTTTAGACATGATTTGTTAATTAAGCAAATTACAGTTAACAGCTTCTTAAAAAAACACCATTACCTCGTCCTTCTTTTTTTTTATCAATTTGCTTTTCACATATTAACATGATTAATTTAAAATGTGTGAAAAAAGACAAAGGACTAAGAATTACAGCTGGAAAACTTCAGAAAACTTTGGGAAACTTCAAAAAACTTCAGAAAACTTTGAAATTCAGCAAAGATTATGGTATTCAGTTCAGAAAGTCCAAATTCCAAAGTTCCGAGGACCATGACTGTTATTCGGAAAACTTTGGAAACTTCAGAAATTGCTGCACTCATCGGCAGCTGGTGGACAGTTGAGCTTCTTCTGGAAATGAAACGTAATGCCATATTTGGTAGGAGGGGAGTATGGGAGGGACAGTTGAGTGATGGCAAGCCAGATTGCACGTTTTGATTGGGTGGACAAGCCAGATGGTAACCTTTTGATTGGCTGTCAGGGTAAAATAAAAGTGGCTGCAGTCATTTTGTCCATTCTCTTTGGTGAATTTGGCTATGTGCTACAGGGCTGTCCATAGCCCTAATGCTGTGGGATTGGGGCTATGTTTATCTTTACCATGCCATGCAATTTAAAAATAAATAAACAAATAATTGGGTACCACATTGCTTCCAGTTCTGCCTGCTGCTTGGTTGGCACTTGGCACCATGAGGTCTGAGGGATCTTTCTGCCTGGATCCACTTCCCCTTTACTGGTCTGTTTAAGTTACCAGGGCCACAGAGCCATGCCATTCCAAGAGGGTCCCAGTGAGGGTTTGTGAATGCCTTGTTTCCTTGCTGAATTTCTGCTGGGAGTCTGGTTTGTCTGTTCAAGTCTGGTCTTTTCAAGTTACCAGTGTCTGGTGCCAAAGTGTTCCAAAGTTTCCAACGTCCTGGTCTTCGGTTTCTGAAGTGTGAAGCTTCTGAAAGAGTGCCGAACTCCAGATACTAGGACCGACTATTTGGAACTTCAGAATTCAGTCCAGGTACCAGGAAGTACTATTCGGTTCAGCTCTACTAAGAATATAAGGATGCAATTCGAGGTCAATATTTTAGCGGCACATAAAAACACTACGTACAAAGTTGCTGTTAGCTTCACATGCAGAAGAAAAATACAGTATGGCTAGGAGGAAATATAAGAACATTTTCAACTTCCAAATTAGTTTGTTGTTGTTTTTAGCATTGCTGTTCATGGTTAGCATTACTGTAGATCTTTGATTTTTTTAAAAACACACTATTTGTAGCAGCCAAGGACAATTGTAGCATTGCTATTATTCAGAGCTCAGAGTACTTTACAATATTTATTGTAAAGTTCACCCTCGCATAGGGATGGGTGAAAAGAACGGAGTTCGGAAATCCAGTTCAGTTGACTGAACTATTCGAATTTGGTCCGAACTTCGAACACCTGAACAAAGTTTGGAAATTCAAACCCCATTGAACTATATGGAATATTATCTTTAAGGAATGGGTGAACAGAGCCAAGTTTGGAAATTTGGTACAGTTCAGTTCGGTTCGAAAATCGAGTTCGGTTCGGAAGTTCGGTTCGGTCGACCGAACTGGTTAAGTTCGGTCCGAACTCCGAACTTCCGAACCATGTTTGCCCATCCCTACCCTCGCAACAGACTTGTGATGTATGTCATTATCATTCCCATTTTATAGACAAAGAAGAGGCTGAGAGACAGGAATGCACTTACTCAGTAGCCTTGGGGAAATTATTAAGACGGACTTTGAATCCTAGTCCTCCAGGTTCACATTGAACATGTTATCCACTAGTAGAAATGAATCTTCTACTTTGAGCACGATAGCTTCTTATTAGAGGTCAATCCCATAACAGTTTTATTCCCTACCAGAGTTGAAACAAGTAACAACAAAAACCCAAAATACCTGTGGAAATTTCAGTATCTGACCCAGTAGCATTGGGTACTGGTCAGTGCAATGGGTACTGCCCAATGGGATATGCATTTTATTAATTTCCATACTGATTTTCAAACTTGCTATACTGATTTCACAATTTTTAACTTGGTAAAACAGAAAATTGGTATATCGGTAATGATAATACCCTGTATTTGGGGGGAACTGGCAGACCAAGTTCATACTTGGTTACCAATCAGACACATGACAGACAAATTTAAATTGTAGGTATTAGGGGTGGGACTACCGGATCATCCGGTATCCAATACAGCCGGTATTTTGGTGTACCAGCAGTATCGGATTAACCCGGTAATCAGGCCCGTTTTACCGGATTCCCCCCGTACCGGATTTTTTACATTGCGGCCATTCAAATTAATGGCTGCAATGTAAAAAAAAAACCACAAAAAAACCCCAAACACTTTCCCTCCCCAAGTTCAGGCTGCGTGGGTGGAAGGGGGGGACACCCCCCAGCCACCCTGCCCAGCGTGGATTTAAACAACAACAAAAATTTCTCCTAAGTCCCCTAGTGCGGGCTTCGGGTCACCACCGGTGACCCAGAGCCAGCACCAGCAGCACGCAGCAGCCAGCCGGTAAGTAAGTACCGGTACTGTACTGATCCCTGGGGTGGGGGTGGTTTAACACCCCCACCCCAGGGATCACCCTACCTGCCTGCCCACCCAGGGATCACCTACCTTGAGCTCTGGGCAGCGGCGGCGGTGGCAGCGGTCCAGAGGCTTCAGCGCTGGCTGTGGCTGCTGGCTTCAGCATGCTACTAGGCCTTCCGGGGAACTTCCAGAAGTTCGAAGCCAGCAGCCACCGCCGCCACTGCCCGGAGCTCAAGGTAGGCAAATCCTGGGTTGGGAGGTAGGGTGATCCCTGGAGTGGGGGGTGTTAAACCACCCCCACCCCAGGGATCAGTACAGTACCAGTACTTAGTTACTGGCTGGCTGCTGCGTGCTGCTGGTGCTGGCTCTGGGTCACCGGCGGTGACCCGGAGCCCAAAGGAGGGACTTAGGGGAAATTTTTGTTGTTGTTTAAATCCAGGCTGGGCAGGGTGGCTGGGGGGTGTCCCCCTTCCACCCGCACAGTCTGGGAGGGGGAGGGGGAGGTTTTTGGTTTTTTCCATTGATTTCAATGGGGACAGTTCCCCATTGAAATCAATGTAAAAGATCCGGTACCAATAAACCGGTATTAATCCGGTAAGCCGTTTTTTTTAAATCCGGGAACCGGTAAAACCGGTACCCGGTATTTGCCCTGATGTCTCACCCTTAGTAGGTATTACCTGTGGGTAGCAAATGTGCTACCCAATTTTCCTATATTATTATTATTATTATTATTATTATTAACAAGCATTTATATAGCACAGTAGTGTACCTGGCACTTTACACAGTTATAAAATAGACATGGTCCCTGCCCCTAGGGCTTACAATCTGAGAGACAGGAGCTGGGGGATAGACATAGGAAGGGGAAACAGAGGAAGAGACAAGAGGTCTAACATTCATGAAGATGCGAGGTCTCAAGTGCACGTACTTGGATTGGTTACGATGAGAATGACAGCAGGCAGGTCAATGTGGCAAGGATAAGGGTTGTTAACTAAAATAAATATCATAGAACCATTGGGTTTTAAGGGAACTAAAGGACCAACTAATCCAGCCCCAAGAAGTATACTTATGTCTATACGCATATAGTAGTAAATACTTCCCATTAGAAACATCTTGAAAATATAAGAGATGGAGACTCATTAGGTTGAGTAAGTTAAGAGGTTCTGATAAAAGTCCTGTATTGTTATTCCAGACAATTACACAAAGGAAAAAATTTAAAGTCATCTTGATATTTGAGTAAGGCTCAAGATGCATTTTGTCTTGTATGTTCCTGATTTAGCCTGAACATCCAAGTCAGTAAATACGATGCTTTATTTGTAGACTAGCCACCATTAGTGCGTAGCTGTGCAAGAGACGTGTTTTAAAAATAAATACAGTGGTTTTATTAAGGATGTGCAAGCAGAACCGAGTTCGGAAATTCGGTTCGGTTCGGTTAGAAAATCGAGTTTGGTTCAAAAGTTCGGTTCGGTAGACCAAACTATTTGAGTTCGATCCGAACTCCGAACTTCTGAACCACGTTTGTACATCCTTAGCTTTTATTCAGATTATTGCATTACAAAAGCACAGTTTTTATTTATTTATTTTATTTAAACATTTTTTAGTCCCCCTCCCCCCCAATGCCTACGGCATCCCAGGGCAACGTACAACAATATAAAAGCAACATTTTTAAAAAAAAAAAAAACCATGAAAACATTAAAACATAACAATATAAACAGGGTTGGGAAAATAAAATAAAATAAAATAAAATAAAGGTAGGGAGGCGTTAAAACACGAACCCACCCTCCCCTCCCTCTTCCCCAAAGGTCTGGGCAAACTGCCAGGTTTTACAAGCTCGCCTGAGTGTCAAAAGGCTCGGGGCCAGGTAAGCTTCCTCTGGGAGGGAATTCCAAAGACATGGCCCGGCCACCTTCTTAACACAGGGGACCTCCAAGAAGGCACCCCCGGCAGATTGAAGGAGCCATTCTGGGACGCAGAGGGTGAGGCGGTCCCTGAGGTATGAAGGGCCTTATAGATCAACACCAATATCTTGAACCTGGCTTGGCACACTATTGGCAGCTAGTGCAGAGTCCGGAGCACAGGTGTTATATGCTCCCGATGACCCGTCTCCATAAGGAGATGGGCCGCTGCATTCTGCACTAGCTGCAGCCTCCAGATCAGGAAGAAGGGCATCCCCACGTAGATCACATTACAGTAGTCCAGCCTCGAGGTAATGAAGGCATGGATGAGGGAGGCCAGGTCCGTCCTGGAGATGTATGGATGCAGCCTCCATACTAGATACAACTGGCGGAAGGTGGTCTTCGTCACCACTCCACCTGTCAATCCAGGTGGAGATCTGAGTCCAACACCACCCACAGACTTCGAACCTGCTGAGCTATAGGAGGGAGAACCCCCCCACAATCAGGGGGGGCAACACCTCCCTCGCCCTCCCCACCACCATCACCTCTGTCTTATCGGGGTTGAACGTCAGTCTGCTCTGCTGAATCCACTCAACCACGGCCTCCAAACACTGGGATAGCAATGAGACAGCAGGGTCAGGGTCAGCTGAAAAAGAGAGGTACAGCTGAGCTGAGTATCGTCAGCATATTGGGGACATTGCACCCCGAACTCTCTCACGACCTCCCCAAAGGGCTGCATACATATGTTAAATAATAAAGAAGACAGGATGGATGCTGCGGAATGTCACAGGATAAGGGACGGGGGCAAGATGTTTCAGTTCCCAACACCACCTGCTGGCTTCTCCCTAAGCAGAATGAGCGGAACCATTCAAGAATAGTCCCGTCCAGACCCCCCAGGTCTCGCAGCTGTCTCAACAGCAGCCCATGGTCCATGGTATCAAAAGCAGGCGAGAGATCTAGCAGGATAAGAAATTTAGAACATCCTGCATCCATCTCCCGGCGGAGATCATTGACCATGGCCACCAACGCTGTCTCAGTGCCATAGCCTGGACGGAATCCAGATTGAAATGGGTCCAGGAAACAGATGCCATCCAGATGTGCCAGGAGCTGGATCGCCACCGCCCACTTGATAACCTTCCCTAAAAAGTGAAGGTTAGAGACTGGTCAGTAAATGGTGAGTGCATCCACATCTAATGATGTTTTTTTCAGCAAGGGGCGCACCACAGCCTCCTTGAGGCAGGGCGACAGCCTCCTCTGCTGTAAGGACACGTTAACCACTCTCACCAGCACCATCCCCAATGTCTCCCTGGAGTCACCAACCAGAATGGACAGGGATCAAGTTCACAACTGGTGGCTCTCACAGACCCCAGAACATCCACCACATCAGCCGACATCACTTCCTGAAACACTCCCCACAAAGTTGGACCAGACGGGGCCTCCATGACCTGACGCTCTCCACCTACTGCCCCCAACCTGGTCAGCTGAAGTCAGAGTGTCTCTAGAAGTGAAAGGAGAACCCAGGAAAACAGGCAAACCCACTGAATTTCTGGTATCCAAATTAACACGACAACATCTATTACTGACTGACACCTAATTGCAACCCAATTTGAGTACCCAATGTCCTGAAATGTTGGCTTCTGGAACTGATTTTTTAACCTCTGTCCTGATTTTGTTTTCCTAACACCTATTTTGGGATTTTGCATCATGGAAAGTTGACATTCAGTCCAAGAAAGTCCAAATGTTACGATTCCCAGTTCCAATTTTTTAAATTTCCATTCCAATTTTTCAGGTTAACATCCCAATATACCGGTCAGTTATCAGAAACTAAAAATAAAAAATAAAAAAATCAGAACCATAAGTTACCAATTTTTTTTTATTTTCTGGATCAGTATCCAGATGGCCTATTGTGTACCCAATGAAGTAATTGGAAATGTGAGCATTACCCATGGATATTAATTTAAGTAGCCTTTTCAGCTCTATCAAAGACCCATTGTATTAAGTAAAGCAAATATTCAAAATAAATACTATTTTGACAAATTTGGCCTCCGCCTAGATTGTCAGGTGGAGGCATTGGAAAAAGGAGCTTTTCACTAGGGATGGGCGAACAGAACTGAGTTCAGAAATTCAGTTCGGTTTAGTTCAGTTCGGAAATTCGGTTCAGTTCGGAAGTTCAGTTTGGTCGACCGAACTATTCAAGTTTGGGCCGAACTCCAAACTTCCGAACAAAGTTCGAAAATTCAAACCCATTGAATTAAATGGAATATTATCTTTTAGAGATGGGCGAACAGAGCCGAGTTCGGAAATTCGGTTCAGTTCAAAAATTCGGTTCGGTTTGGAAGCTCGGGTCGGTCGACTGAGCTGACCGAGTTCGGTCCGAACTCCGAACTTCTGAACCACGTTCGCCCATCCCTACTTTTCGCCAATTACATGTTGTGCAGGGGATCCAGCCATATGTCTTAAACTCCAACCTGGCCACCCTCATCCATGAATTCATTACCTCTAGGTTGGAGTACTGCAACGTGCTCTACATGGGGCTCCCCTTGGTGATAGTTCAGAAGCTGCAGCTGGTGCAGAATATCGGGGTCCACCTCCTGATGTGGACGGGCCGTAGGGAGCACATTACACCAGTGCTCCAGGCTCTGCACTGGCTGCCTATAGTTCAGTTCAGTTCATTTATTCCAGCGTGACCAAAGGCCATTGCAATGAAAATCAAAATACTACATACATATATCAAAGAAAGAAAAGAAAGAAGGAAAGAGGGCTAACCTGTGCCCAATATACAGAATAAAATCAATCATCAATTTAAATAATAATAAAAGCTCATTTGGTATCAAAATGGAAATAGGGGGTTTGAGTTAATTAGAATATAAATACCCCTGCTTCAATGGGGTGCTGTGAGGGGCTTCTTCTAGGCCCCTTTGCCCAGAAACTAAAATAGCAATTACCAAAAAATGAGCGAAGTGCAGGAAATATAAACATGCCATGATATGGTAAACACCCCCCAAATCCCAAACTTATGATGAAAATACTCTGGCATCAATCTCATCCCCTGATTGGCCTTATAAAGAATTCAGGGTCCCTGAGCCATTCGCACTCACCCCAAAGCTCAAAAAACCCTGCCTACGATGCACCATCTGCAATAAGAATTGTGCCATTGTCTTTGTAATCAGAGAGTCAGAGGTATTCAGTAGAAAGTCCATCAATACCTCCTCCGGTCAGCCCGGGAGCCCAGCCAACAACGGGGCCAGGAGTTTATCCCTAGCCTTGTCATATAGATGGCAACACAATATCATATGACCAGGAGTTTCAGTCATTAAATTATCGAATGGACAAATTCTGTCTGAAAAAGGCATTCTCTGGATCCTCCCCTGCAGTACCTGGGAGGGGAGGGCATTAACACTTGCCTGAAAGAGCAAACACTTAGCACTCAGGGATATAGTTTCCATTAAATAGCCATTTGACCCCGAGGTGGGATCCAATCAATAAAGGCCCTCATATGCAGGGATTCACCAATTCTCCCAATTTCAGCCTGTCTATCAATATCATCTGCTCTTAGTAAGACCTCGGTCACCACAGCTGAAGCTGGTTTGTGGATTAGGTAGCTCTTTGGGAGCCCCATACTCCACAGGTTCTCCTCTATCCTTAAAACCCATGGGCTCACATACGGATCTTTTCTAAGGTCTTTCAAAAGTTCTGAGTCATTGGTGACCAAGATCTTACACCAATATTTTAATGCCATTCTCAGGGCCACGTGCTGCCAACTCCTTTGTCCCAGTTCAATCCTTATAGCTGCAAGTGGAGTGCCCCTTGGGTTCCCCAAGAGGGCTGTCAGGAACTTAGATTGGATTTCATTCAAATTTTGAGTAGAAAATGGAACCCACAGCTCCGCCCCATAAAGCAATTGGGATCTAATCTTAGAGGCGATTCAGACGTGCGTTTAAATCGCACAGCCGCGGCGGCGGCATCGTGCGATTTAAAGCACCGCGCACTCCTGGGTTGGTGTGAATGCACCCACCGTGCACATTTCAGTCTAACGCGAACTGTTGGAGTGCGGTTTTGAAAGCTGCTCTGAGCAGCTTTTAAAACCACACTCCAACAGTTCGCGTTAGGCTGAATTGGTGCATTCACACCAACCCGGAAGTGCACGGTGCTTTAAATCGCACGATGCTGCCGTGGCGGCTGTGCAATTCAAACGCATGTCTGAATGAGCCCTTAGTATTAAGGACTTGTATAGTTGGCTCAATTGCAGCCCTGCCCTGTCTAGTAAAAAAACTAAGAATGGCACGGGCTGGGCCTTTGGCAGCAATAGTGACCCCAGCCAGGTGTTCCTTCCAAGCTCCTGACTTATGGAAACAAAGGCCAAGATATTTAAAAGAGGAGACCTGATGAACAGGGTGGCCATTGATATCCCAGTGGTGTAACTCTTTCTTGGTAGTAAAAATCATTATCTTCGTCTTATAAAAGTTGATTGTCAGTCTATTTGAGCGGCAAAAGTTGGAAAACATTTTTAATTGACGATTTAGTCCAACACGGGTTTGGGATAACAAGACCACATCATCAGCATAACACAAGCAGCCAACTGATCTGACTACTAATTTTGGAGGGAAGCAATTCGAGCCCGCCATCAAGGGGATTACTTTGTTTATATAAAAATAAAATAGAGTAGGTGAAAGAACGCATCCTTGCCTTACTCCCAGGGACGTTTTAATTGGGGGCGTGACATGACCCTGCTCATCAATCCTAACCATCAGTGAGGTCTCAGAATGCAGAGCCCGAATAAAGTACAGTAGCCTACCGTCAACAGTGGTCCTCTGGAGTTTCTCCCAGAGAATCCCCCTGTTGGCGGAGTCGAAAGTTGCCCTTAAATCCAGGAAGTCCGCAAAGAGTCTTCCGTTTATGGTCTTATATTTGGCAATCAAATGCGAAAGAACAAAACATTGCTCAGTCATTGATCGACCTTTTTGGAATCCTGCTTGTTCTGCTGCAATGATTTTTTCCTGGTCCATCCAGGCCACCAACTTATTCAGCAGGTATTTCGCATATATCTTCCCCACAACACATAGTAGCCTAATCGGCC
This sequence comes from Sphenodon punctatus, assembly GCA_003113815.1. NCBI lineage: Eukaryota > Metazoa > Chordata > Lepidosauria > Sphenodontia > Sphenodontidae > Sphenodon > Sphenodon punctatus. The sequence goes on along the minus strand of QEPC01004060.1, from coordinate 3,650,441 downwards.
TGTAATTAGCAGGGCTTAATCTGGACCCCTTTTTGAAGATAGGAACCACTAAAGCCTTACCCCAATCCGGCGGTACCCTGCCTGAGTTATTTATGGCAGTAAAAAGTGTGGCCAGCGGGGCAAACCACCAAGATTTGTAAGTTTTAATAAAGTTTATATGGATCAAATCCAGGCCAGGTGACTTGTGACTTCTAAAGGAATCTAATAAAGCATTAACCTCAGACACCGTCACTAGGGGCCAGGGTGGAGTTACCCCTAAGTCCAAGGTGAGAGAAATCTGGGTCAGATATCCATCAGATGGATTGTATAATTGACTGAAATATTCAGCCCAAGCCCCTGGCGTGATGGACAACCTCCACCCCCCCAATTCACCTCCACCTAACCCATTCACCAGGTGCTAGAATTTCGGGGTATCTTTCTGCTGGACAGCCTGCAGAAGCTTCACCCACTGCCCCGCTCCATGGACTTTCTTGGTCTCTTTAATCACCCGTCTATATTCACTCTTAAGCACAGTATAGTTGTGTGGGGTTTTTTTATGCCCCTCTATGCTAATAATAATAATTTATTTATTGGCACTAGCTTTAGCTATGGCCAAAAAACCAAAATCCACATACAAGGTACAAAATACACAAATGCTTAAGCATACATAAAAACAACAACCAGACAAATTTTAGTTCATTGAAATACAATATTAGGACCTTTGAGGTTAGCACCCTATCTCCCGAGACTAACAGAAACTAGTTCGTCAACAACAAGCTAAAATAATTGACCGGAATGGCAATACCCACCTATGGATCTCAAATACCCTTCAATAATTTATACAATTCTTCTTTAATCATGGGCTGCATTACTACGGTCAGTCTAAACTAAATTCCAAATAATAAATGATAAAATCTTTATTGACATAGCAGTTGGTCATTAGCAATGCATTTCGGCACCAACATACAGTTACAAACAATCAACACCATTAGAGGTTAACTACCTTTAGTACAATATATTTATTTTACAACTGTTTCCCTTCCCATATCACAACTAACTTGTAAGGGGGGGAAAGGAGCAGCAGTGGAAGTTACCTGCCGGAATCCCCTAAACGGTCAAACACGGCCAGACCATCTTTAGTTACGGCCCAAAGCATCTCTACATATGGCGTGCATCGTGCAGTAATCGCAATTAATACTGCGGGAGAAAATTCTCATCACCTTCCTTGAACCCAGCCCATTTTTAAATAACACCTTCTTCATTTTGCCCCCAAATAAACGCAGCCAGGTCCCGGCTCACACTCCTCTATTCAGGTCAATGCATTCCTTTGAACCATGACTCGGCGGCCAAATACTGCCACCATCAATGTTAAATTCGATGCCCTGTAATTCAGACATACACTATATCTATCGAATTGAGGAGAGATATCCTGAGCATCCCTAAGGCCTAGTAAAAACTCACCTCTATATCCCTCATATCGGGGGCAAACAAACAAGATGTGATTGTTAGAATCAAGCTCTTGTAGGAGACAGGACTTACAGCTTCTTTCCTGCCAAGGAATTCCAAGGTATAGTCGAGGAGAAGATTTTGAGAAGGGTCTCGCCTATACTTCCAGAGCAGCGTTTTCAGTCTAACACGGAGGAGCCGGCAATCCCTATTGAACCAGGTTTTGTCCCTCCTGGTAGTTACTCGGCTACCTCTCCCAGTCTGGCTGAGCAATCGTACCTCCTCTACAAGCTGCAGAAACCTATCAATTGCCAGATAATCATCTGTAGTCCGCAACATCCGTTCCCTCAATTCTATCATCTGTGACTGAGCAATCAACCCCTCCATCCTAGCTATCAAGGCCCCTCCCTACCGTGGGGTTCTACAAATCTCCAATTGTTGGTCCTCCTGTGTTATACCTCCCGGGGCTTCCAATCCGTCACCAATGGTGGCCAGCCAGAGGGTCAGAGGAAAGTGATCTCCCAGGGGACTCACACCCACACTAAACTCCCTGACATATTGGAGAGCTGCTGCCGACACTAAAATATAATCAATAGTGCTAGCACCCTGTGTTCCCACGTATGTAAACTCCCCAATCACATCCCCAAAACAGGACCCATTTAGGCAATGGAGATTACAGCTAACTAGTAATTGTTCCAGCCTGACGTCTGAAGCGTTAGTTGTAAGGTCCCTAGATGCGCTTGGGTTAAGCGGTTCAGTTTGTGGACTAGCTGACATGTCGCACTATGGTCTGATAGCCTGATCACATGGACCAAGTCTAGCATTGAAGTCCCCTGCAACAACCAGAAGGCCCTCCGGATATTTGCAAAGCAGGTCCTCGATAAATTGTTCCAGGAGATTCCAGCTAGCTTCTCTAAAGAAACCTGTATATCTAGGTGGAATATAAACAGTGAGGATAATCCAAACCAGTTCCCCGAGTGCTCCTGGCTAAACACGGGATGCCTATAGCGTTCCAGGACCCAATTCAAGGTGCTGGTATTGACCTTTAAAGCCCTACATGACCTGAGACCCTCCTACCTGAGAGACCAGCTCACTCCCCAGGTTTTAGAGTAATCTCTGAGATCCTCGGAGAGCGCCTTCTTGGAGGTCCCCCATGTAACCCGGGGGTCGACAATGGAGAGGGTATTCTCGGTGGTCGCACCGCAACTGTGGAACTCCCTCCCAGAGGAGGCTTGCCTGGCTCCCAGCTTGTTGGCTTTCCGCCAAGCTTGTAAGACCTGGCTGTTTATCCAGGCTTTGGGGGAGGGAGGGTAAAGGGATAGGGGGTGGGATTTTTAGCCGGCGGGTCTTATATATTTTTATCATATTTATTGTCTTTGTAACACCCCTCCCCTTTTTTGTATATTTTTATCTGTTTTAAATTATGTAAGCCACCCTGAGCTGCCATGAAGCTGGATGGGGCGGGGTATAAATTGTTAAATAAATAAATAAAATTAAATAAATATGGTATATTTGTATTTATGTTACTGAAGTGAACATGAAAGGGGGAATCACTTCCATCTTTGTAAGTGGTTTCAAACTTTCACTTTGATTCTTTGATTTGGCATTTTGGTTATCTGTTGCTTTGTCATTTTGATCTTCATCTCTTTGTTAATTCGGCATTTTGATATTTGTTAGTATGTTATATCATTATATCAGTATTATGGCATTCCGTTATTCAGTACTTTTTATTTACTTTATGGATATTATTTGCATTTTTGACAGCCATCATAATATCTAAATTATGTCTGTGACTAAATTGGATATTTGTTTATTCACTTTTTTGTCTTTTAAATATTCAATAGTTCAGTTCTTTGATTATTCGATAACTTAATTTTGGCTACTGTGCATGCATAAGAGCAGAGAGCAGAACTGCCTCAAAGAGGTGGTGATGTGACCTCTACTCAAAGTACCATCACTTGTAGGGATGTGCGAACAGACCAGAGTTCAGATGTTCGGACGTTTGGATGTTCGGTTCAGTCCCGCAGAGTTCTCCCCCCCCCCGAATGTTTGGAAAGTTCAGCCATGGCAAAGGCTTGAGGCACTCCAGAGAGGCCCGTTGGGGCATGGCAGGCCATTGGAGACACAGCAACCATGGAGACCTGGAAGGCTTGGGGTTTGGCACCCCGGGTTGCCCTGGCAGGCAGGCTTAGTGCTTGGCCCCCGTGGGTGCCCGTGGGGGCATGGCTGGTGGTCTGAGACCCAGCAGAAGCAGCAGAGGCCAGGCGTTGAAGGCTGGCATTGTACTTGACTGATCTCAAGAAGCTCTACTGGAAATTGGGCAAGCCTTGCCTGGTGGTGAATCTCATGGACACCCAGTCCCCACCAGCTGCCACACTCATGCGAGCAATGCCCATCTACAAGAGGGAGGAGCAAATGGCTGACATGCAGTACCCAACACCACCAGCAGCAGCAGCAGCAGACATTGGATTGCCAGGGCACAGTCATTGCTGCTGGCACCCTTACTTGGCTGGGCATTGCAGGATGACTGGCATTGGTGAGGAAGCGGCAGAGGCCCATCAGGTCACGGTGTCTGGCACCTCTACTTGGCTGAGTGTTGCAGGCTGGCTGGCATAAGTGGAGCATTTGCAGACAGTGAAGTGAAACAACAGCCCTTCCTGCCTGGAACGTAGGCCTCAGAACCCTGACGGTGGGTCCTGGAGTTGGAGTGGCTGGCTGTTTCTTGATACGGTGGAATGACGGCTCTCTGTGAATGGAATGATGGCCCCAGAACCCTGATGGTGTGTCCAGGACTATAGTGGCAGCTTCTGGATGACGTGGATGGACAGCCCCCCTCCCCTCCTCCGTGCCTGAAATTGTTTAAAAGGGTTTAAAAGGTTTAAAAGAAAGGGGTGAGTCAAAGATGAAGCCGAAACTATGGGCTTGGGGGATGGGAAGGATGGTGACCCCATCGATAAAGATCGACAGGGAAGAGGGAGAGAAAGGATGAGGGGGCAAGATAAGGAGTTCCGTTTTAGTTATGTTGAGTTTGAGTTGACGTTGAGACATCCACGTAGAGATATCAGAGAGACAGATGGCTAGGTGAGCTTGAATAGATGGAGAGAGAGAGGGAGAAGAGAGGCCTCCCAGGGTAGATGGACAATCCCTGAGCACCACCTGCTGGAAACTATCCGTAAGGTAAGAAGAGAACCATTGCAAAACATTCCTGTCCACCCTGCCAAACATCCGCAGGCAGGTCATCTACATTGCATGGTTCACCAGGTCAAAAGCTGGTGACATATCTAACAGAACTAGTAGGGTCATGCGACCACTGTCTTGCTCTATGAGGATGCCATCAACCAAGGCTACCAAGGCCATCTCTGTGCCATAACCCGGGTGAAAACCAGACTGCGAGGGATCTAGAAAACCAATGCTGTCTAGATGCACCCATAGCTGACAGGCACCCACCCGTTCAATAACCTTCCCTAGAAAGGGGAGGTTAGAGACAGGCTGGTAACTCACATGGACATCAACGTCAAGAGATGGTTTCTTGAGGAGAAACCTGCTTCAAACATGCTAGAATTCTCCCCTCCCGAAGGGAGTCATTGACCACGCCCGCCAGCACCGACCCCAGTGTCTCTCTGGCAGTTCTTATCAGCCAGGACAGGCATGGATCTAGTTCACAAGTCATGGCCCAAACAGGCCCCAGGACATCCACCACATCGGCAGGCATCACCAGTTGAAAATCCTCCCACAAAACTTTGACCAGACAGGGCGTTCCCTACCTCTGGCGCTCTCTCACTCTCTCCCCCCCCCCTCCCGAATACTATTCATATGTTTTTAAATGTTGTTAGCCACCCCGAGTTTCTTGTGCAGGAGGGGGCGGCATATAAATTCAAAAATAAATAAATAAATAAATAAATACTTTGCTCATGCTACAAGCGCATTTCACTGCATCTGAATAATTAGGCTGCCTCCAAACACACTCATGACTCTTTTCACCAGTCAGTCTCCAAGGTGTTTTTCTGCTTTTGACTGATTCCACTAATCAGCATCTTCTGAGGCTTATATGGGTCTTTCATACAATGACATTGGAGAAAAAATACCTTTTAAAGATAAAAATAAGAAATGTGATCTCCAAAAATCAACAGAAGGTCCCAGCAATAGAGCCAAAACAAATACCCGATTTGGTACCCATGGGTTATACCAGAACTTTGGGGCACTGTTTCCTTACCCAAATACCTGAGATTGTCCTACTTCTATAAGTGCGGCATTGAAATCGTGGTGATTCCGAGTGATTTTATCCACAAAAAAGGTGACTTATGTTTTGATCGGGTATGAGCAATACTGAAAAACCAGCATACTAACATATCGAAATACCTTTCTCATGCTGATTTTTTGACATCTGGTCCCAGATTCCAGGACATTTTAGAGTATTTTTCCAGGATTTCAGGTAATTTCATGTACTCGAAAACCAGAAACCAACATTTCCTTTTTAATTTTTTTATTTTTTTAGTATTTGAACGGTATTTAGGTAACAAAATGGTGTAATGTGCTCCAGCCCAAAAAGATGCAAGCCGCCACATTCTGCCTCAGCTTCATCTTCTGCACGGTCATCAAGGGCAGCCCTATGTCAAGGGCATGCCTCCTTCTCCACAAGGCAGGTGGGGGCAATTACTATCCCCTACATGTTCAGAGGGGATGGGCATGCTACTTTGAGGCTCAGTTAGAGCTGAAATGAGTACCCACAAAAACAGATATATGTGTTGAATTTCCAGTACCCGAATTGACCCCAAAATTTCAGGAAATACTCAGTACCCAGTTAGTGCCCAACCTGAGTTCTCAATGTCCTGGAATAAAGACTTCTGGTACCCAAATTTATTTATTTATTTGACTTTCGGAAATTTGACGGGTATACCTCGTTTTGTGGGTACTCATTAAAGTTCTACTCATTGAAAAAGACAGGGCTGCCGCCTTCTTAATCTTCTCTTCTGGAGATTGACTAGATTTCAATTTGACAATGCCCCTGAATGCATTTGTAGTCAGAGCTGTGTTACTTGAACCCGCGCTGTATGCTCCTTTCTCATTTTATTTATATGGTTACATAGGTGACCAGTTATGGCGGTAAACTCCAATGTTGTAAGTCAGCTTCTGTTTGTTGACCTATTTTTCCTCAATAAAAAGAGATGCTGACAGCTGAGGCTTTCCTAGATTTTGAGAGGGTGGAAAGTGTATATTTTTTGACAGTATACCCTGAATATGATGGGTGCTTTAAGGATTTTACTGGCTTGAGAATTTAGAAACAGTCATCAACCTTTAAACAACATGACAGCTTGGAACAACCCACTGGATTATCAGGTCTTTCCCAGAAACAATTTAGCTGGTTGAAATTTTTGGAATGAAAGATAGATTGGACCAAATGATAATGTTTAATATTTGTGGGAAACAACTAATTACAGTTTAAAAAATAATCTTGTATTTCATCAGTATTTTCTGGATTATTTTTTAGAGCTGAAGTGAATATTTGAAGCAGCCCTTGAATTCAATTAGCTATGTTTGAATGATCTGACTGAAATCAAATGGAATCACCATGTTGGATAACTGAACCGCATAAACAGATATGGGAATGCCCTTTTTGGATGCAGATAATATGTAGATATTCAGAGGGCCACCTGATTATACACAAATAATATAAATGATTGTAAATCTGCCAATCTGCACAGAAACAAAATTCCTTCCTGGCCCCAATTTGGGTGTTTTAAAGCAAAATGTGGTGGAGCGGGTCCATAATTGGGGCAGGGAGTGGCGTGTGCTTGGGCACTGTGTGTGGGGGGAGTGCTTCAGACAAACAGCCCCATGCACAGCCTCCTTGTCCCTGTACCACCCACCTTGTCCCTGCTTGTTTTTTCCCGGAGTGCCCCATGCATGGGCTTGGAGGGCGGTGCATGGATCACGGGAGCATGCACACCCACACACTCGTATTCAAATGAGATCTCCCCCACGTGGGCGGTGAGTTTCCACATGTGGGTAGGGGTGTGTCTCGTTTGAAAACACCTTTTGGGGTGACCAACAGAGCCTGCAGTGCCAATCTAAGGAGGTGGGTGGGTGCTCTCCACAATAAATGGCCGACTGGTCAAAGAAGCAGGAGATGCCCAATGTGGCTGCCAAGCCCACATGGACCCCTCAAGAGCCAATCAGGGCTGGGCTTTTATTATGCCCAGCCCTCCCTCCACCTTGCACCTCCCAAGACCCCCCATGGTCAGTCCTGTGCCTCTGGCCACAGTTTCCACCCCCACCCCCATTTGTTTATTTATTTATTTATTTTATTTTTGATTATTTATATTTTTACTAGGGGTGGGAAACCGGTACAATCCGGTATCCGATAATGCCGGTATCGGGCGTACCGGCATTATCGGATTCGGCCCCGGTATTCCGACCCGGTACCGGATTTCAGTGTTCCGGTTTTTTTACATTGCAGCCATTTTTAAATGGCTGCAATGTAAAAAAAATTAAAGCCCCAGCCAAACAGTTTTTTTT
>QEPC01004060.1:3615157-3629206 GCA_003113815.1 Sphenodon punctatus | reverse complement strand
CTGCACTGGCTGCCGATAGTGTGCCGGGCCAAGTTCAAGGTCCTAGTGATGATCTATAAAGCCCTATACGGTCTTGGCCCCTCATACCTTAGGGACCGCCTCGCTTTTCGCGCTCCAGGACGGCTCCTGCGGTCTGCCGGGGGTGCCCTCTTAGAGGTCCCCCGTGTTAAGCGGGGGGCCACGATGGAGAGGGCATTCTCGGTGGTGGGGCCGCGGCTGTGGAACTCCCTTCCAGAGGAAGCTCGCCTGGCCCCAAGCCTTTTAACGTTTCGGCGGAACTGTAAGACCTGGCTGTTTGCCCAGGCCTTTGGGGGAGGGGAGGGAGGGTTTCTTTTAATCCCCTACCCTTTTTTTTTGTCTAAGCCCTGTTTAATATTTATATGGAATATATGTTGGTTTTATTGAATTTTAATGTATTTTATTGTTTTAATTATTTTATGTTGTGAGCCGCCCCGGGCTGCTTTGCAGGAGGGGCAGGATATAAATGTGTTGAAATAAATAAAAATAAATAAATAAAATTTAATTACAAGGGTGGCTAGAACAGTGGTTGTCTGCATTCCAAGAGGGCTCATGTTCCTCATCTGTCCGCTTGTCACAAACATGAAGAACTAGAGGGACAGATTCACCTTTGAGGAGAATTTATAGTGGTAATAGGAAATGGGTTGCTTGCAATGCTTTATCTAGCAGCAACATTATTAATTAATAATTATCAATTATTAATTATGAATCAATATTTATTAATTATGCATTATGAATTATGAATTATTGATTTATTGATTAGTTATTAATTATCAATTGTTAATTACTTATCAGTTATTAGTCATTTGGTAATTATTAATTATTGATTATTAATTATCATTGATTAATGAATACTGATTAATGTTTATATCTACTTCCTATTATTTATTATTTTGATGATGATGATGATTGATGATGGCGGCCAAAGGGTGCTTGGAGAACTTCACAGCATAAAAATACAATAAAATATAAAATACATTTAAAATATAAATCTGTGTAAAAAACAATTTGAAAGGGGAAGGTAACACGGGGAAAAATATATATTATGGGATGTGGGTGAATTCAGCCATGGCTCCTAAAAGCACCTTGAGAATAGATAACCCTTCAGGTTCTTTTTAAAGGTGAGGAGGGAGGAATTGAGGGTGTTTTCACACATGCAGGAATGAATCCTTCCAAGGTCCAGAGCTGGGATGCGCATGCAAATCAGGGACATCTTTGATCACGTGAGTATGTGCAGAGGTGCGTGATTTGGGTGTATCCGAAGTGCTAGCATAACTATTTCTGACAAACCAAGGCACGTTGTCTTCCGTATGATTTAAGCTTTTATGTATGCCTACAAGGGCAATTGGCCATGCTGGATTTCATAAACAAAAACATAAATAAATAAATCGAGGGAATGAGTTCCACATTGAGGGGCCCACCAAAGCAAAGGCCTGATCAGCTGCTGACTTAAAATTTGATGGTGGGATCCCCAAACAGCAGGTGGTTTCTGAGTGCAGATAACTATCATTGTGAGGTTCCAGGAGTAGGTCGCAAATACAGCCCAGGCCTATACCATTCAAAGCCCTGAAAACCTGCAGCACAATCTTCAATTCAGTCCATTACACTACAGGCAGCCAATGCATAAGAACTCAGGGCCGGCGTAATATGATCATGGCTGCCCAAACCAGTCAGCAGCCTTCATGCAGCATCCTGGATAAGCAGCAGGTGATGGAGAAGCCCCATTGGAAGTCCATAGTAGAGGAAAATACAAAAATCGAGCTTTGTGGTCACCAGGGCATGGGTCATTGGGTATTTTTACACACACCTTAAACTTCCGGATATTTCAATCTTCTGGGTTTACAAGTCCACAAGTAAGTTCTGGATGCATTCTTCACACACACACACGCACACGCACACACACACACTGCCCTGAGGCAGCCTAAAGTAGCCGCAGCTGTAGACATGAGGGGCTGTCATGGAAACCAAGTGACCACAGCTGCCTGGAGCAAAGCATTTTACCAGGAGAACCTTTTACACACAAAAGTTCTGGGAGAAGTTCTAAGCAGAAGTTCAAAGAGTCAGATGTTTGAGATCTGGGTGAGTGATTTAGACACACAGAAAGTTCAGGATGTAACAGCAAACATGCAGGAGAAATGGGTGTGTAAAAACACCCACTGCGGCAAGGTCAGCCTGGGATAAATAAGGGTGTAGCTTACATAAATTGCATAGCTGAAAAAAATAGCTACAAACCATGTCCAATATCTGAGTTTTCATGGACAAGAGCATGGGTGAAATTGATGGCCCATTCTCTCCACTCAAACTTCAACAACATGCAAGGGCCCAAAGAATCAAAGGGCCTCTTCATATATTGGCTGCCATTTCCCATCTGCATCCCCTCCATCTTCCCCAGACTGAGCACAAGGTAGCTCTGAGGCACCCAACCAATTATATAATTCACGCATTCTTCTAAGGCAGAGGCCAAGATATCTGAACTCATGGGAAAAGAATAAATAATTCTATTGTGTATCTTCAGCATTTATGTGCCTGGTAAATGAGATATGATGGATGGAAGATTGGGTAGGTAGATGGATGACTGGATGAATATGGACTGGCTCCCTTTTTCTTCAATGGAGCTATAGATACGATACAACCATTATTATGTTGACCATATAATCATTTTAGCATGGGATTCTTACAACTATGATGGTCTAAGACTGCTTCCAAACAAGTGGTGGGATGCAGTGTGTTCTTCACCATGCTTCCTGAAAAGCTCCACGGGGTGCTTTTAGATGCACCAGAACTAGCCGACCACCATAGGAATCTCCGCTTGCATGGCCTTTTTGAAAGCGCATTTTGGAAGCCCAGATATTGGGGTTTCCAAAATGCGCCTTCAAAAAGTTTGCACAAGCGGCGATTCCAATGACAGCTGGCTACTTCCATTGAATCTAAACACACCCGTGGGGCTTTTCAGGAAGTCCATTGAACAACACACCCACACTTTGCTTGTATAAAAGCAGCCTAAAACAGACTAACTGCCTCAATGTTTTGTAAAATAGCAGCATTACTGGGAGTAATTTGCGTTACTTCACAATCGCAATGTTTAGATTTCTTGCCTCCTGACAGGGAAATATTTGTTTGCCTCAGCATTTCAGAAACAGTAAAGAAGGAAGTAGGTGTAGGGGGAGTGGGGGCGGGAGTAATGGTGGAGAGAAAGAAGAAAGACCTATTTTTGTTGTTGTCATTTTCAGAAGAAACAGTGGTTTAGTTATGCAGACAGAAAACATTAGGAAAAATAAAATCCAACAGCGATCTACTCACTATGAGCAGCATCGTGGAAAGACATAGCAGAACTGTGCTTTCCTCAGAAAAGACATAGGGCATCTTTAGACATAACAAAGATCAGATGTCAAAACCCATAAGCATGTGTTTGGCCTTTGTGTGTAACCACCATAACAATCCTAACACCAATTTGGCCACCCACGGAACACACGTGTCAACACCATTGCATCACAAGGACAATTTGCGTGTTTTGACAGAACACATAGCCAACGTTGCGTCTTATGACATCGCGTGGCGTGTTAGCAGGTACAACACAGGGAACGAAGCAGCAGCGCTTGTGTGCTGAGATCGGGTGGTGAGCAAAACACCAATTTGCCCCAAGATGGTCTGTGTGTCTAAGCAGCAACACATGGTGAACACAGGGTCAAACCAGTGTTCATATCAAGGTCAAAACACACATTCAGACACCCATTGGCGTTACGTGTAAAGACACCCATAGTGGAACTGGACAAGGTGCAGAGAAGGGCAACAAAAATGATCCAAGGTGTAGAACAGAGGAAAGGCTCAGTAGAGGCTCTTCAGCCTGGAGAAGAGAGGTCTCAGAGGGAACATAATAGATGTTTATAAGATCATGAAAGGTGTGGAACAGGTAAATAGGGAGCTGCTATTCAGCCTTTCTAAAAACAATAGAACAAGGGGTCTATTGTAAAAACAATAGAACTGCAACACCGTGAAGTTAACAGGAAGTAGATTTCAAACAGGTACAAGGAAGGACTTTTTCACCCAACATATAATGAAATTGTGGAACTCATTACTGGAGGATGGTGTCCAGGCCAGTAGTACACTAGCAGGATTCCAAAAGGGACTGGATGAATTTTTGAAAGCCAGGTTGATTCAGGGCTACTATTTGAGTTGGTCAGTGGCACAAGACTCTTGATTGTCAGAATCTAATTACTCTGTTTTAACCTGTTACGTACTCCTTTGAGGCTGGCCACTTTTGGCCAGAGAACAGTGGGATAGATGGACCATTGGTCTGAACCAGTAAATGGTTCAGGGCTTGGGCTTGAACCCACCGCCTCAGGGCCCAACTGGTGGCTGCTGTTCCCGCTGTGCCACCATCTGACATGTGCTAGAGCTGTTCTTCCCCTACCCTTGGATATTCTCTCTCTCTCCCTGTGGCTCTTCCATCCCCTGGTTTAATCTGTTGACACACCCTCCAGCTTCCAGATTGGCTCCCAGCCGTATTCAAGGCTTGCTGACATCTGCAGCTAGTTGGCATGCCAGAGCTTCTCTCATTGCTCACTCTTGCTGGTGTTATTCTGACCTATACCCTTGAAGCCTTCTCCACTCAGCTTGCATCTCTCCTTATTATTGGTTTGCTTAGTTGCGTTCCTTTTCCCTTGGCTCTTCCTTTCCCCTGCTCTGTGTTGACAGTATATTTCCCTCTCTCTTGGTTCCCCTGTCTCCTTTGTTCATTACGCTGCATGTTTGTCTCACTTATACTTTGTTATAGCTCTTGCTTCCCTTCTAGTTGTAGTTGGAAACTTGCTGGATGTGCTGTCTCCCCTGCCCTCATTAACACACCAGTCTCCTCCTTGGTGTAGCCTTAGTCCCTAGTACATTGTTGTGTACCCTTTCTTCCACCTCTGCTTCCCTGTGTGCTCATAGTACATTGCTTTAGTATCTTGTTCCCTTTCATAGTTCCTTGGCCTTTGCATGGTTCTCTGTTCAGTGCCTTGTTTCCCTAGGCTTCTCATAGTTCCTCCCTCAGTGTATTGTCCCCCCTTCATACTTCCCTGTCCTTTGCTTAGTCACTTGTTCAGTGCCTTGTTCCCTTTCATAGTTTCCCGAGGCTGCTTGCAATTCCTCCCTCAGTGGGCATTTTTACACACACCCTTAAAGTGCTGGTCTTTCAGTTTTCTGGGTTTACAATCCACAAGTAAGTTCTGAATGCATTCTTCACACACACACTGCCCTGAGGCAGTTCCTGAATACATTCTTCACACAAACACTGCCCTGAGGCAGTCTAAAGTAGCCGCAGATGTAGACGTGAGGGCCTGCCATGGAAACCAAGTAACCACAGCTGCCTGGAGCAAAGCAGTTTACCAGGAGAACATTTACACAAAAAGGTTCTGGGAGAAGTTCTGTGCAGAAGTTCAAAGAGTCAGATGTTTAAGATCTGGGTGAGTGATTTAGACACACAGAAAGTTCAGGATGTAACAGCAAACATGCAGGAGAAATGTGTGTGTAAAAAACACCCAGTGTCTTAATAGCTTCCCATTGTCCTAGTAGTTCCTTGTTGTGTATTTTGTCTTCTAATGGCTCCCTTAGAGCTTTCCTGCCCTTACAGTTACCTTAGCCCTTCCTCCACCTGCTTGCTATATGCGTGTTGTCCTTTCCCTCCTAAAGCACCTGCTTCTTTGTGGTCTTCTTAGTTCCTGGCCTCCGATCTTGTTATCCGTACTAGGGGTGGGACATTGGGGCAAATACCGGCTACCGGATTTACTGGTTACCGGATTTTTAAAAAACAGATTACCGGATCTGTGTACCGGTTTACCGGTACCGGATTTGTTCCATTGATTTCAATGGGGAACTGTCCCCATTGAAATCAATGGAAAAAAACACAAAAAAACTCCCCTCTCCCTCTCCCAGACTGTGTGGGTGGAAGGGGGGGCACCCCCCCACCCACCCTGCCCAGCCTGGCTTAAAAAAAATAATTTTCCCCCCGAAGTCCCTGCTAGTGCGGGCTCTGGGCTGCCGCCAGCATACTGGAGCCCGCACCAGCAGGTACTAGGGTGATCCCTGGGGTGGTGGGTGGTTTAACACCCACCACCACAGGGATCACCCTACCTCCCCACACAGGGATCACCTACTTTGCACTCCAGGTGGTGGCAGCGGTCCGACTCTGGCGGCTTCAGCGCTGGCTGTGGCTGTCGGCTTCAGTGCTACTAGGCCTTCCGGTGAACTTCCGGGTTTCCCCGGAAGGCCTAGTAGCGCTGAAGCTGGCAGCCACAGCCAGCGCTGAAGCCGCCGGAGTCGGACTGCCGCCACCACCGCCGCTGCCCAGAGCACAAGGTAGGCGATTCGTGGGTGGGGAGGTAGGACTACTGGTAGGGTGATCTGATCCCTGGAGTGGGGGGGTGTGTTAAACCCCCACCCCAGGGATCGTACCTGCTGGTGCGGGCTCCGGGTCGCCAGTGGCGGCCTGAAGCCCGCACTAGCAGGGACTTTGGGGGGAAAAATTTTTTTAAGCCAGGCTGGGCAGGGTGGGTGGTGTCCCCCCTTTCACCTGTGCAGCCTGGACTCGGGAGGGAAAGTAAAGTACACCAAATACCGGCAGTATCGGATACCGAATGATCTGGAAGTCCCACCCCTAATCTGTACTGTCCAGTTTTTCCTTACCTTGCTACCCCGTCCTTGGTTTGTCTTGTCCTCGCTTTGTCCTGTTACCCCTTCTTGGCTTCTGCATCTTCTGGCTCTCCGCTCTGTTCCCTTGTCTCCTTCCTAGCCTCAGTGAAGAGCCGTTTAGCTCTCTAAGACCACATTTACAAAGGACATTTAAAAAGCACCTCCAAAGATACACAGGGAGGGAAAGCTGCATGTGGGGTATTGAGACCTTCCCCCGCGCTACCAGAAGTTATGTTGCTCCAATCAAAGCAGCAGCCGCTGAGAATATGCATATTTTTGGAGAGGCCACATTGTGAAACCCTCTAGAGGGGGTTTTACGTTATGATGCCACATCTTCAAGCCTACATTTGTTCTCCCATCAGGGCACTCCCATTGGGTTGAAGCCCATCGGGTGCCGGGTGCCCCAATACATGGGTATTACCGGGACTTTCTCAGGCTTTTTGTGATGCTCCAGAGAGCGCTGGGAAGCTGAACCCAGCACTGGCATCTCTCTGGGCTGACTCACAGCACAGCTGTTTCTGCTCCTCCTGCCCTGGTCCCAGCCACTTCTTGCTGCTCCCTGCTCCTCCCCATCCCTGCTTTATGTGAGCAGAAGAGAGACGGAGCAAGGAGGCCTCTTCCAGAAATCTGTGTGCACCCCCACTATGCCCTATAGTGGCCCTATGCCCCATGCCTGAAGAAGCCTCCTTGCTCCCCCCTTCAGAAAAAGGCAACCGGGAAGACACAAGCTTAGTTGAATGGCAGGCTAGGGAGGAGCAGGGACAAGTGGCTGGGAGCAGGATCGGAGGAGTTGTAGCAGCCCGTCTATGACTGAGCTCAGGGAGCCCCAGCGAGCCCATCAGGTCAGATCCGTATGCACCCATTGGTGACCTAACGCAACCAGGGAGAGTCCGGCACCCCATTACCAATTGGACTAGAAGCTATTTAAGGACCTTTCCTCTAAGAACTTACACAATCCTTCTTTTCAAACCCAATGGAACTTTTCTCAGTCAGAACAATTTATTATCAAGCATTTATATAGCACCAGCAATGTACCTGGCACTTTATAAATGAATGGAACAGTCACGTTGCTCCAGCACTAGAAATAAGGCACAGACACAAAGGATATGGGTAAAACTGGCCGCAGCTGTTTTATTGAAGCCAATCTTAATTAATAACCTGTTAAAAGAACAAAAAACCCAATTAAACCAATTAAAATCCAATTAATAAACATAAAGAATGGTGGATATAATTAAAAGGCCAATTACCCTACATCAAATCTTTTCTATGCCAAATTGTGAGGTAAATTATAATATCCAATTAATCAAACTTTTCCATTAAGTGCCCAATTAAATGCCGATTACAATTATACCTAATTAACTTGGGTGAAATGACAAGGGGGGTGACGAGTTCGGATAAATTAACACTCTCATTATCTCTCACTCCCCCCATTCAGTACCATAATGCCAACTAGGGATGGGCAAACGCGGTTCGGATAATCGGAGTTCGGACCGAACTAGCTCTGTTCGGACGTCCGTACCGAACGTCCGAACCGAACTCTCTAACGACTCAATAGTTTGGTTGTGTTTGGATGAGTTCAGATGAGTTCAGAGGCAGGAAAAACGTCTTCCCAGGGCCGAAAATTAGCTTTTGGTGTCGATTTCGTTTCGGTTTTGATTTCGTTTTGGTTTTGGTTTCGATTTTGGTTTTGATTTCGCTATTTTTGAATGTTGAGCCAAGTTTGGCCAAACCGAACTGGGCTGAACCGAACCATTGAACCCGAACTCATGTTTCGAACCGAACGATCAAACATCCGAACATCCGAACCACGTTCTGTTCGCCCATCCCTAATGCCAACCATTCTGGATTGGAGATACCGGTCCAATCCCCTTCCAATGGACCGAATTGATCCATTACCCAGAAGGACAGATGCTGCTGATGCCAACCTTGGGACCGCTTAGGTCCTACCTGTATGCACACAACACCTGCCCTTCCTTCCTGTGATAATCTGGGGTGCCCATCCCCTCAATTACCCAACAGGTACGCCTTGCAGAATGAATCCAATCATCTGCCCATATACCCAGGCTATAAAGCCCTTACCAGTTTAACCCTATTGTACTGAATACTGCCACAAATTCAGCAGCTGCGCTTGCTTAAACACCCCCATACTTGAAAACCCCATTCACCCAAGCATAAGTATACCCTCTGAACAACCCACTCATAACAATTTCTGCAATAACCCTTTTATGTTTCCAATGTACATGTCCAATCCCATCTCAGATAAATGAACCCTATCCTGCCAAAATAGCTGCGCACCAGGTCGTGCTGCACCCTTTCGGACCTCCACACGTGTATGAAGTCCCTGACCTCCTGCCTTGTCCAGGGCTCCCCCTTCTGGGACCCGCGTGTGGGGTGATGAACGGCTTGCCGGCATGGGGTCCGCCCTGTGAATGTGGTAGCCATGGTGGAGGTCATGTCCTGTTGGGAGTAGTGCATTAGGGATTACTATGGCTCCTGCTGGTCCCCTCCGCCCACCCATGGAGCCTGCCCCCCCATCCCCTGTGGGGTTCCCTTCTGCTCACCTGGCTGTCTGGGAGGCCCTCCTTGGCCGTTGTCCCAGTGGTGTGGTGCGCCGTTGTCTGGGAGCTGTCCTGCAGAGAAGGAGACTGGGTTATGCTGCTGCCCCCTGCCCTGTGTTCCCTGGCCCAGTGGTCAGGGTCTGGGGCATGGTCCTCCCCTCCCGGGGGGCGACTTTTCCTTGCACTCACCTCACTCTCGCTGATGCTCCTTGGGCCATGCCCTTAGGAGGTGCTGGGCTGGGGGTCCTCGACTGGGGGGCCTGTCGGTGCGGCCCTTCTGACCTTTGCTGGGACACATGCACCGTGTTACTTCCTGGTACTTTTCCCCACCCATTCCCCTTGCTGCCCCCCCATACCGGTGGTCCATAACCCCCCCTTGTGCCTTCAGCCTGGGGCGCTTCCCCCCCTGTACCACATTGCCGGGGCTTCTCCCCCCCCAGGGCACCCCTGGCTCCCCGTGCTCACCCAGCCCCTTCCCCCGCATGGGGCAGCGTCAGCTCCTGTGGCCTCTCTTATGGGCCTCTTGGTTGCTATCGTGAGAGCCCGTGTGTGTGTGCCCTGCTGCCACCCTCCTTTATGGGTTTATGGCCAGACATCCGGTTCTCCCCTGCCCTGTGGGTGTGTCTGCGTGGCAGCACATGCATTCCCCATGGTGCTGGCACAGTGGGGCTACACCTGTCCATTCCATGTCAGTGTGGGTGTTTTTGCTTTTACATGGATGCTCAGGTGTTGGATACCCATCTCCATCCATGGAGGTTGCGGGCTCCCTCACGCCTGCTCCATGGGTGTTGGCGGGTGTCTGTGGGTGGGTCGTGCAAGCTCCACCACCCACTAAAAAAAATATAAACGGACGCTCTCCCACCGATCCGACGGGTGTTTCTGGGTGTTCATGGGTGGATGGAGTCCGTGTATAAGTGGCCTTAGTGAAGGGGTGAGGTCCTCCACACTGCAAGCAGGAATGCTTAAACGTGCAGCTGGCCCAAAAACACCGAGACCCCTCATTGAAGTCCCAACATGCCCGCACCTGGCCCTCTTTTTTGGCCGGTTCGCCATGAAAATTATCTGTTGGCTGCCCACCACCCCTCACTATCATGTGGCCGCTCTCTGCCCTGACCATGTCTTTCTCCTGGATGCATTTAATCCAGAGATCATGGTCTTTGACATCCCATCTGACCTCCGGTGTGATGGAAGCATTCTGCCTAAAAGCCTCATCATACCACAGCTATCCAAATTCATCCTTAATTAAGTAGGCCCACCTCACTATATCAAAATATTTCCAGAGGGCCACAGCCCTCTCCAGAAAGGTCTGCATGACTACCCCAGCATAAATTATAAACGCCAACTCCCAATTAGCCCAGTTCCGATCTGTCTTCCTGCACTTTGCTCTTTCATATTCCCTGGGCTCAGGCTTTGAATTAGGGTCTGGGACAGGATCACAAAATAAAATAGCAATTAAGTCGTTAGATTTCCCCCTTCCATATTTTTTCCCATGTGGACTGAGTTAAGTGCATGCCAATAGGGGCAGAAACTCTAGCGTATCCACCCCGAAGGGGGGGACATCACTTGCTGGTGCTAGTGGAACCCCTATTACCCCAACATTGCCTGCGACCCCCCCTCCTGCATTTGAGCCCGGGAACCCTGACTTATCACTGCCTGGCCCTGACCTCCCCCAACCATCTCGATGAGGCTCGTAGGACCAGCCGCTGATTTTGGGCGGCACACATTGTCCACTCACATCAATCTGTTCGGGTACTGCTGCACATGCAGTTGACCCAATGTGCCTCCCCTATCATTGAACCCCCTGGCACCTGCTGCAGCCCTGGTGAACCCGTTACCTCACCTGTGGTGCCCTCCACTCGAGAGCATGAGACCCGGTTGGTAACGGGAGGTATCATGGCCTGGCTGCTCCCCCCTGCCGCTGTGTGGGGGGGCACCCAACACTTCCAGAGCCCCCAACTGCCACCCTGCTCTGCCTGGCATACACACCACCCCCCACGCTCGGGGCCATCTGCACAAGCAACTCTGCTTGGGCTGATGCGACAGGAGGCACACTTATCGCTGTTTGGCCCCCAGCCTCGAACGGCATTGCGATCCTAGCTATCCGCTGTTCCATGTGATCTACCTTGTTTGCGAGCTCCTCGACCACCTGGCTGCTTGTCCCAGAAACCCTGCTAGCCACTGCCGTCACTCGTGAGCCTTCTCCACTTGTACTAGGCTGGGACAAAACAGAATCAGAGTTACTCACTATCCCCGCTGCCCCCCTACTCATCTCATGCACTGTGGTGGCACCCAACACACCAGCTTCTGCCAAACTACCCATGACTCCATCCCACATGCTCATTATGTCTTCAAGAGCCTGTAACAATGCCTGCCCATCACCATCCTGACAATCCTCCATTTCTGTAGCCTGGCCAAGGTGTCTGGACTGTGCTGTTTCTACAGCCTCACCAGGGGGAGCAGAGCCACCTGGCTGAACTGCAACCCCCACCTGCCGCAGCAAATCCCTCAGGGGAAATGACCCTATCCACTCACCAAGTGTCCCCTCCCTCCACGGGTAGGCTGTCCCTGTTCCCTGCCACCAGCAGGCCCTGGTCAGGGTCCAAACCACCTAAGTGACCTGGAGAGGGGGAGGCCAGCAAAACCCTTCCACCTCTCCCCTCCCCACACCAGCAGTCTGCCCAATACCACTTGCGGGGGCACTGGCCCCCTTTGTCCCCTTACTTCTACCCCATGAGTGCAGTAATGGTCTCCAATATCCTCCTGCAACTGGACACACCCTTTCATAATCCAAAGGCTTGTGGCTGCTTAAACCACTGGGGGGATCCCTCCCCACGATCCACACATGCCAGTCCTAAAACAGCACAGGGAAATTCCTTGCCACCAACGCTCCTCAACTGCACAGGCGACTCTTGGTACGTGAGGGGAGGGGGCGATCCCTCTCCATGGCCTACAAGAGCCATGGAGACATGTCCTACCCGTTACCGCCCTGCCCTAGGTCTTACAATCTGAGAGACAGGGGGGAGAGGAAGGAAGGGGAACAGAGGGAGAGACAAGGATTGTAACATTCATGAGGATGCGAGGTCCCAGGTGCACATGCTTGGCTTGGTTACATCAAGAATGATGGCTGGTTGGTCCATGTGGTGAGGATATGAGTACACAGACCTCAATGATCAAGGATAGCTTGTGGCCAGACAGACATGCATTCAATGTACTGACATCAGCCTTAGGCTGCTTTTAAATGAGGAGCGCTGAAGCGCCTCCTCAACGCCGCATTAAAACAAAGCCGCCGGAAGTGACGTTCTCCCCGTTGCCGGCGGCGGCTGGAGACACGGGGCTTTGGAGCAGCGCATTCTTAAGCCAGATAATTGAAATCTTAAGAACGTGCCACTCCAAAGCCCCGTGTCTCCAGCTGCCGCCGCCGGCAGCAACGGGGAGAACGTCACTTGCGACGGCTTTGCTTTAATGCGGCTTTGAGGAGGCGCTTCAGCGCTCCTCGTTTAAAAGCAGCCTTAGATAAGGAGAAAATGTTGTCATTTCGTGATGCCGACATTAGCCAAAATTCTCTGCTCTAAAAATACTTCTCCAGTTAAATAATTCCATAAATAAAAGCAATATTTAACTTTTGGCTATTTTGAAATGCCTGCAGCAGTCTTTTTATAAAAGACATTTGTGCTAATTAATATTCCTCTTAGCTTGATCTCTCTGTTATTTTGTTGTTCTTTTCCCCTGCTGACTTCCACTAAGTGCCCCAAAAGCGAGAAGCAAACACATTTCAGTACAAAATATACCTCCATTATCACACTCTCCTTTGGAAATAGTGATGGGGGCAGGGGGAAGGAAATGAACAGAAATGACATTTCAGAAATAGCAGTGAGATAATAGCTCTAATGCGCCACAGCTGATATTATATCTGCACTCTGAGAAGGAAGTTACTTATACTAATACTTCCTGATATGAAAATGAATAGACTTCTAACTTGGATCATCTTTAGACTCCACGCTACTCTTGGACCAAAATGAAACATTTCAGTCACAAATCTTGGCGAATTTTCTACTGCATGTTTAATGGTGGTCACAGAGGTGGGGTGCAATTAGAGGCAAAATGGTTAGCACATTTTGTGCTCCTGGGCAGTACCCAAAATTTGAGGCAGCCTTTCAGTTCCCTGTTCAGTGGGGCCTGTCCCATTATGGGGACTGTGGTGCACATTCAAACTCTGTGGAAATCACATGGAAGCCATGCACACAAATGTTTTGGATCACGCCCTGTAGTCTTGAAATACCAAATATTGTCATAAATGAGTTATCAACTTTCTGACTTACTGACTCATTCTGACTTACCAAATGACCACATGTCCAAAATCCTGTGTTACTGTATTTCCATTTTTCTGAGTTTCCATATTTTGCCATTTACTTTTGGGTTTCCATTCCTGCCAAACCAAGTCCAAATTGTGCCCAGTACCTCCAGTGCCCTGCTCTGCAATAAAACTAAAAAACACATGATCTTATGCACACACCTTGACCAATAGCAGAACAATTTTTTTACCTTGGCGCTGGCCCTATGCACATTTTGAGTCCTTGCCTCAGTACAATGGAGCAAAATGGAAAACAGAAAATCTGCATGTCACTACTATGGCAGACACTGGTAACTCACTAAATAATAATTCAGATAATTTGGGCCAGTAAACAAATGCTGCTGCTGCTTTCATCAGTGCTGCTGCTGCTGCCATTCCAGACCCAGACCCCGTAGACTCATGCTGCCCGACCCCTACAGGTACCATTGTCCCCTCCCCCGCTTGGAGGGGGGG
>QEPC01004060.1:3542792-3614744 GCA_003113815.1 Sphenodon punctatus | reverse complement strand
TATATGAAGGGGTGGGGAGGGGGGAGGGAGAAAGGGAGATTTAAGATGGGGTGGGAGGGTAGATTCGGTTGAGAGTGGGGAGGTGGGGGGAAGGGAGGAGATTGACATTCCCACCTAGTGGAATGGGGGGACTGTGTCTGAGGGACTTTCTGTGAGAGGGGGGGTCCAGGGAAGGGGGGAGGATCAGGGAGGGGGGAGATGGGTTCCCCCTCACATTCCTGATGGGATGGCTAGGGGGTGGGGGCTGGGGGGCCAGCCAGGGGGGGAGGCATGGCTATACCCCTATAGCCATGATGAGTCAGGGGAGATATGGTCTCAGGGGGAGGAAGGTAGAACTGGTGAAACAGGATAGGTACTTGGTACACATTCCACTTGCCCTTTCCTCAGTGGATGAACATGTGAATCAGGGTCAGGGGACCCCTAACCCGCTTTTGGTGCTGTTAAATGAGAGTATTCATTTTTAATATTTGTTTTACTTAATACATGAGACTGATGAGCAATGACAGGGAAAAGACAAATTTATGCACCTGATGATGTTAGTTAAGGAAAACGTGAGGTCATATTTTCACCAGGTTGATACTTCTTATCTGAGGACTGTATGTTTGTATGTAACAGTCAATGGATCATACTTGTTTGTATTAAGAATTAAGCCCAATAAAAAACTTAAAAAAATAATAAAATACAATGGATCTCTGATAGAGCTGAAAGGGCTACTTAAATTAATAATTATTTTATTTATTTATTTATTTTATTTATTTAAAATTTATATACCGCCCCTCCTGCCCACAGGGCAGCCCGGGGCGGAGAACAACATTCAATATTTTTTTTAAAAAAACAATTTAAAACAATTTAAAATACAATACAATCTCGGGAACACCCCCACCCCCAGCCCCACCCCTACCCCTCACCAAAAGCCTGTCGGAACAGCCAGGTCTTACATATACGCCAAAACAGCAGGAGAGTGGGAGCCAACCAAGCCTCCTGTCAGAACGAATTCCACAGCACAGGGGTGGCCACTGAAAAAGATCTAACATCGGTGCCTCTCCCGGGGAACCTCCAAAAAGGCTCCCACAGACAATCTCAAGGGTCATACGGGGACATGGGAAGTGAGGCAGTCCTGCAGATAAGCAGGGCCCAGGCTGTGAAGGGCTTTAAAGGTTAAAACCAGCACCATGAACCTAGTCCGGTGCTTTTTAGGCAGCCAGTGCAGAGCCCGGAGCACTGGTGTCATGTGCTCCCTGCGACCCAACCCCATAAGAAGACGGGCCACGGCATTCTGCACCAGCTGCAGCCTCTGGACCAGCTTCTCGGGCAGCCCCATGTAGAGCGCGTTGCAGTAATCCAGCCTCGAGGTGATGAAGCATGGATGACAGTGGCGAGTTTGGAGTCTGAGAGATACAGCCAAAGCCGCTGGACAAGATGTAACTGCCGAAACGCACTCCCCACCACGGCCACAATCTGAGATTCCAGGCTGAGCCGAGAATCGAGGTGCACACCCAGACTCCTCACTTGAGAGACCATGGGAGGGCGAACCCTCCCAAAAAGAGGAGATTCAACCACCCCCAGGCCCCCCAAGCCTCCGCCCACCAACATCACGTCCGTCTTGTCAGGATTCAATTGCAGATGGCTCGACCTCATCCAAGCCCTCACAGCTGACAGGCACTGGGAAAATAAAGGAGACTGCATGGCCTGGGTCAATGGAAAAGAAGAGGTAGAGCTGAGTATCATCAGCATACTGATGACACTGCATGCCCCGAAACCCTCTCATGATCTCCCCTAACGGCTGCATATAGATTTGAAACAAGAAGGGGGACAGAATGGCACCTTGCGAGACTCCACATGTGAGGTCCTTGGGGGGAAGATGTACACTCCCCCAAGACCACCCGGTGAGTTCTCCCAGCCAGGAATGAATGAAATCAGTCCAAGACCGTTCTGCCAATCCTGGCACGTTCCCACAGGCGAGTCACCAACACCTCATGATCAACTGTGCCGAACGCAGCCAAAAGGTCTAGCAGGACCAGTAAGGTCTGATGACCCTGGTCCAACGCCAGACGGAGAACCTCAACCAAGGCCACCAAGGCCATCTCCGTACCGTACCCAGGCTGAAACCCAGACTGGGAGGGATCAAGGAAACCGGTGCGGTCCAGATGTTCCTGGAGCTGCTGTGCCACAGCCCATTCAATAACCTTCCCTAAAAAGGGAAGGTTAGAGACCGGCCGATAACTGGCAGGAGCATCAGCGTCAAGAGATGGTTTCTTGAGCAGGGGTCTAACAACAGCCTCCTTAAGGTAGTCAGGCACCCTGCCATCCCGAAGGGAGGCACTAACTACCCAAGCCAGCAATGGCTGTAATGTCTCCTGGCTAGCTTTCATCAGCCAGGACAGGCATGGATCTTGCTCACAAGTAGTGGCATGAACAGATTCCAACAAGGACTCCACATCGGCAGGTGCCACCATCTGAAACTGATTCCACAAAACAGGACAGGATGGGTCCTGTCCTGTCCATAGGGTCAATGATGGGGGGTTTACGTTAACCTTTACCATGCCATGCAGTTTTTAAAAAATAATAATAATATCCATCGGTAATACCCACATTTTCATTTACTGGACTGGGTACACAACAGCCTATCTGGATGCTGACTATGGCTGAAACGAAGTCTGCGGAAAACTTCAGAAATTGTCGAATAGTAAGCTATTCAGTTTGGAAAGGCCAAATTCTGAAGTTCTGAGGACCAAGGAAATTATCTGGAAAACTTTGGAAACCTCTGCGCATGGGGGTGGTGGGGGGTTGGTGAACAGTTGAGCTTCTTCTGGAAATGAAACTTAGTGCCATATTTGGTAAGAGGGGGTATGGGAGGTGACAATTGAGTGATGGTAAGCCGGATGAAAAGTTTTGATGGGTTGGCCAAGTCAGATGGTCAGCTTTTGAATTGACTGGCAGGGCATAATAAAAGTGTCTGCACTGCAGCCATTTTGTCCATTCTCTTTGGTGAATTTGGCTGTGCTGAATGCTACAGTGCTGCTGGATCTGTATGCAATTGGCCGGGGGAGGTTGGCCTGTCCTGTCCTGTCCTGGCATGGGATGGGATGGTTTGGCCTGACCTGTCCATAGGGTCAATGATGGGGGGGGTTACGTCAACTTTTACCATGCCATGCAGTTTTAAAAAAAATAATCATAATAATAATTGGATGCCACATTGCTGCCTGCTGTTTTGTTGGCACTTGGCACCATGAGGAGGGATCTCTCTTTGTGCCCGGCTCCACTCTTCAAGTTTGCTTGGTCTGTTCAAGTTACCATTGCCAATGCCATGCCAAGGAAGAGGGTGTCCCTGAGGGGGTGGGGTGAAGGGCGGTGAATGTCGGGTTTCTTAATTTTGTGGCTGCTGCTAGGACGTGTGCTTGCTGACTTTTTTTGGTGGGATTTATTTCTCCAGGCAGTTGCAGATAGTTTTGCGGGGGTTGTTGTATTCTTATTGAGTGAATGTCCCTTGCTAGCCTGCATTTTTGTGAACTGCTGGGTTGGCATAATGATAAAGTGGGTTCACTCGCTGCTGATTGTAGGCCATGCTTTGGGTACACTACTGGGTTTGGTTTTTTTTTTTCCTTTTATTTCTTCATGCAGATGTACTTTTGGGGGGTTGTCTTCTGATGTGATTGTCCCGCTCTTGCTAGCCTGCTTTTCTCGGTACTGCTTTGGCTGTGGGTTAAAGAAATTTGCAACAACTTTACAAAGTTTCCAAAGTTTTCCAATGTCTGGAATTTCAAATATGAAGTCCAAAACTTCAGAAACAGTGTCAAAGGGTCACCGAGTACTTGGGTTGACTCTTCGAAACTTTGGTATTTGGCCCAAGTACTTGGACGTACTATTCGGTACAGACCTACTATTTACCAATGATCCGTTTCCGAATTATTGCATTACCGTTTTCTGCATCACCACTTACCATATTTATTCCATAACCAAACCAGTCACAGTAGAGGGAGTTTAAAAAAAAAAAAGAAGAAAAAAACCAAATGGTAATCAAATGATAATTCAGTAAAAATGCTAATCCAGCTAACAAGATAGCCGGTGGATACTAAAGCTGATGCTGTTTGTTATCCAATGGATACCACAGATACCCAACTAGATAGTAGTGGACACTCATTTCCTCTCTAGACAGGATACTGGGCAAAACAGACCATTTATCTGACTTCTTATGGCAATTCTTATGTTTTTATTTTCTTAGTTTACCTTTAAATATTGTACAGTGGTTCCCTTAAAACCTGCCACCTCTGCTTTTAGTCAGTTACCATACAGAGGTACCTGCTAAAGCAGATATAATGGTATCTATGCTACAGTATCATAGGTTAACTTTTTCAGGTATCTATCAGTACTGGGTGTTAGTGTAGTTTTGTCCGGTATGAACACTTTATGGAATGCATGAAAATGTTGGATACATTTAAATATTAGCATATGTGAGTTCTATGTTTGTAATTGGGCCGGCAGTAGGTGTATCCACTACTGCATTTCTGAAAACCCACTCATCTCAAACTCTCACACTCCATGTTCAGGTTATGTTCCGACAATACCAGGCTGGATTCGATGTTTGTTTCTTCAGATGAGACAACTGGAATAACAGATGGTCCCAATTAGAATGCAGCAAGAGAAATCTATGTATATTTTAACAGAGCAATCTGGATCATAAGCAAACCCAGAAGGATTCTTTTTCTCCCTTCAGTCCAAGCCTCCAATACGTTCCAAGAAAATATATAACTAGAGGTGTGGGAATGGGAAGTGTAAACCAATGCATAATGGGATCCAGATTGCTTCTACAATACCTTTGAACAGTTGAAAGTGGAAATCCATTAGAATACATTCTTTGGAAATCTATATCAAGTTCCCTTCCCGGATTAATTTGCATAGACCCAGTTTTACGCTCTTATTAAAGGGATAGACCAAACATTACTGTTTAGGAAATTTAAATAGTTGTATTTGTGTTTCTGACAGAATCATCCACTCTGAAACCAGTCAAGCAGAACAGAGAGCAGTTGTGATCCAGTTCCCTTTCAGGTAGCTCTGGCCATCTACACATGCACAGAAATTACCGTTTCTTTACTGAGTATGCAAAAGATGGTACCATCTGCTGTATGTGCAGGACAGCACTGTTATGCATGTTCAATAAAGAACAATGGATTACCATTCATGAGACATGGGGGGAGCAGCTAGAACAAACAATGTAGATCCAGTGTGACTAAAAATCTCTGCTAGATCTTTGCGGCGTAGGAATGGGACTTTCGGAATTGCCGTGAAACGAAAGTACCTGATAATGGTTCTATTGGATTAATCCAATATCTTGGTTCTTTCTTGTTATTGGCAGTATCGGATATTTTGCATTGGTTTTTAATTGGATTTTTAACATTGCATTTTTTCCCCATTGAAGTCAATGGGGGAAACCGAAATGGAGGAAACTGAAATGTTAAAAATTCTGATACCGAGAAATGATAGGAGAACCAGTAGACAGAGATCCGATACCAATAGAAACCGAGAACGGAGATTTTGCCCAAGTCCCACCGCTATTGCAGCAAGTTCTGAAAATGCAAATTTACTCCACAAAGATAGAACTGACATTGTGTTTCAGCTCTTTCACAAATATGATTGTGCTGCCATCATCCTGCCTGGGTGTGGGTGAGTTCTGGCAGCAGGACCTCACATCTCTGTGGCGTTTATAGCTCCGCTCCCATGCTGCAGCCAGTGCCCTACCCCCACCATGTCGGACAGCCATGGCTGCCAATAACAGGAAGCCATTGCTTCCTGCCATGGTGACAACCCCCCCCCCCAATGCTTGGCAGGGTGGGCTCGCAAACAGATGTGCCTATCTCGTTTGGCCCTAGGGGTGAAATGAGCCAAAGAAAAAATCTCATGAGAAATTTGTGAGATTTGAGATAAGGGGGGCAAGAACTCAGGTGCTCTTTCCCCCCTATCTCGAGTTCTCACAAATTCTTGAGAGGGGCTGTGGGGGCCGGCAGGGTCTCTGAAGGTAATCAGAGGACAAAGATTGAGCACCTCCGATGTCTATATGGCCTCCTCGCCTAGGGGGGGAGTTTGGGTGCTGGGTTGGAGGCCTAGAGGGGGGTCAGGCAGGATTTACTTACCTCCAGGGTCTGGCCTGGGGGAGGGAGCAACCCCCGCTCTGCTCCATGCCGCTGCTGGACAGCTTCCCGGCTCTTCTTTTAAAAAGATAAAAGAAAACCCTTTTGAAAGATGGCACCCGCAGGGACCGAGTATGCACAGAAGAACTGCTCAACCCAGCAGGCACCATCTTTGAAGAGGGCACCCAGGGCCAAGCAGTGCTCTGCGCATGTTCAATCTCCTGGGGTTTTTTGTTTTGTTTTTGTAATTAAAAGAAGAGCCAAGACACGGCCTAAGATATGCCCACCTTCTGGGAACATAAGGGTCAGATGTGTCAGGGCCTGGCTAAGGTGATGATAGAACTCCTGTCCTGCCCACCAACCAGCATGCCAGCAAACCAGTGTTCTCTTTGGTGGGCAACATCATGAGTCCACATCGTTAACATATGGCACCTGAGTTGGTGGAGCAGTGGGTGTTCCTTAAGGTGAAACTTCCAAAGCCAGGGTTCCTTCAGTTGCCCTATGACTTGGAGTGAACAGCACAATGCCAGCTCGAGTGAGCTTTGCTGCTTCTGCCTGTGTATCATATCTCTCTGCTCTGAACCCTCCTGCCCAAATACTGGCTTCCCCCTGCCATCCCCCCCCTCTCTCTCACACACATCTCTTTTACTCTGCCTTCCTGGGGCACTCACTGAAATCTGACACCATGTTACAACTGCCAACTCTTCAGTGCCCGCCTGCCAATATATCTACCATATGATGCCTGGCCACACTGGGACATTTGCTGTAAGTTAAAGCCCTGTCATATTTGTACCAAGATGCCAATGCCAGTGCCTTCTGCTCCTGTGTCCACCTGCTGCCACTCTCTCCTGCCCTTTTGGGATGCTCACTTCAAGTTAACATCCTATTACATTGGGGATACTGCTGGCTGTCCAGCAACCTGCCATTATCTCTACCTCATATAGCACCCAGTGACTCTGGGGCAATTGCTGCAAGTTGAAGCCCTTTCATATATGGGTTGCCAATGCAAGTGTCTCTGGGTAATTTCAGATGTAACGGGACCATGGTGGACCACAGTGAACCCCCTGTGGTGGGCGTTTGTCCCATTACTAAGAATGGGTGAACACGGTTTGGAAGTTCGGAGTTTGGACCAAATTCAAACAGTTCGGTCGACTGACCCAAACCTCCGAATCCAACTTGATTTTCGACCCGAACCGAATTTCCAAACTCGGCTCAGCTCACCCATCCCTAAAAGATAATATTCCTTTTAGTTCAATGGGGTTTGAAATTCCAAACTTTATTTGGAAGTTTGGAGTTCGAACCGAACTCGAATAGTTTGGTCAACCGAACCAAACTTCTGAACCGAACCAAATTTCCGAACTGAACCGAACCAAATTTCCACACTCGGTTCTGTTTGCCCATCCCTACCAGTTACATCTAAAAGATTCCCGCCAGATGTTCACCATGGTGAATATCTGGTGGGAATCAAATTCACCACACTTCCAGAGGTGAGGCCGGCCTCACCTCAGGAAGTGTGGTTAGATTGGCCACGTTCCGGGATGGGCCAATAGTGACATCTGTACTGTTGGTCCATCTCGGACCATAGCACAGACCGTGATATGGGATCGGGCGCAGTGGCCGGATTGCCTGCTGCACCCGCCTGTCTCCCAGGGGGTGGGCAGCCAGGGGAGCATGGGGAGGTGGGGATGTGTGGCCACACGTCATACCACACAGCCCCGCCCCCTCCCCGATCCCCAGTGGCAATCAGGCTGGCATGTCTAAAGGACGACCAGCCTAATTCCTGACCGTGATCCGAAATGGATCCCAGTCCGTGGTTCAGCGTGGTGGTCCTCCACCTCATCATGTCTGAAATTACCCTCTGTCTCCTGTGCCTGCCTGCTGCCTGACAGTCTATCTTAAATTCTGCCACCCTTGGACACTCCCTGCAAGTTGAATCCCAGTCATATTTGGGGTGCCTGTTCCTGCTGTTCCTATGTTCATCTGCTGCTTTCCAGGACCCTCTGCTGCCCCTGTGTCTGCCTTCCAGTGTCTGCCTGATACTGCTGCTGTGCCCACCTGCTGCCTGCCAGTCCCCCTCTCAAATTCTGCCACCCTGGGGAACTCCCTGAAAAGCCCTGTCATACATGGGGTGCCAATGCCAGTGTCTGCTGCTCCGACAGGCAGAAGGCAGTCACAAGTGCCTACTGTTCCTATGCCCACCTGCGACATGCCAGTTTCTGATATTCTGCCACCCTGGAGTACTCTCTGCAAGTTTGGGGATGGGAAAGTGTGGGATAGCCAAAGTAAACCTGCTGTTTAAATGAATGCAAGACCTGAAAAATGATGACCATTCAACATAATAGGAAAGAAATGTAATTACTAAAATTAAGTTAAATTCCAAATGAAAACAAATACATAATTAAATATTGGAAATGAAAATGAATCCCCAAACAAAAATGAAGCTGCTCACTTCTGCACACCCAGAGTAGCCTGCTGGACCTGATATTTTGCACTAGCCTTGAGGCGGGAATCCGTTGGTTGTGGATGTTTCAGCTGTGCCCTTGTCGTGGACAGATCATTACCTCCTACAGGCCAGTCTCCTGGCACACATCAGCCCCTGGAAAGGTGCAGAACAAGTTTGCTTGGTTTGTCTCCAGAAACGTATGGAACTGGAGAGGTTCTGGAATGCTTTTGGAGAGTTACTTTCCGATCTCGATTACCTCATGGCTATCTGGAATACTCTGCTGACTGAGGTCATTGACCAAACTGCTCCCTGAGCATTGTCATTGCAGATCCACCTGGTTCTCGGAGGACCTGCAGTGGCTAAAGCATGAAGGGTAGCGCTTGGAGTAACGGTGGCCTTGTACTTTTGCTGAAGGCAACAGAATGCAGCATAGAATTAGTTTAAAAACCTATGCTGTGGCTATGAAGGCAGCAAAGAAGAGGTTCTTTGCTGCTCTCATAGTGTCCTTGAAGTCATGTCCAGCTGAGCTTTTCCGGGTGGTGAGGGGCTGTTTAGTCTGGAATCTCTCTGTCTGTAACTGGAATCTTCCAGTGCTCGCTGTGACATGGTTTTTTACAAACTTTTTCATGAGTAAAATCGCTCATATTCACCATGACTTTGACACCACGTTTGTTGCAGTGGGAGAACCAGAGGTAATGGAAGCCCCAGCTTATCCTGTTTTATGGAATCAGTTTCAGTGGATGTTGCCCGCTGATACAGAGAATGTTCTTGGGGTGGTTACAGTTACCTATTGTGAACTGGATCCGTACCCATCCTGGCTGAAAAAGGACATCTGAGAGATATTGGCGCCATTGCTGGTGGGGGGTGATCAATGTCTCCTTTAGGGAGGGCAGAGTGCTGGGTTGCCTCAAGGAGGAGATGGTGCAGCCTCTGCTCAAGAAACCATCTCTTGAAATTGACTCCCTTGCCAGCTATTGGCCAGTCTCTAACCTTCCCTTTTTAGAGAAGGTTATTGAACGGGTGGTGGCTCAGGAGCTTTAGGAGCATCTGGACCATGTTAGTTTTCTGGTTTCTTCACAGTTCGGCTTTTGTCCTGGATTTGGCTCTGAGACTGTGCTTGGGACTTTGGTCGACAGTCTTCATTGTGAATTGGATCAGGTTCAGTCAACCCTTTTGATCCTGTTCGATCTCTCAGCTGCATTTGATACTGTTGACCATGAGATGATGGTGATTCACTTGTGGGACCAATCCGGGGTGGTCAGAATTGTTATGGAATGATTCCATTCCCTGAAAACCCGGCCGCTCCCCATTCCCCAATCTCATCCGTATCCGGTGCCTTCCCCAGCACCAATTGCCTTTCTCCTGCTCCCTCTGGAACCGCCGCTCATCCATGACTAAAGCCCCCCTCATCCATGATCTCTTCCTCTCTCGCCCCTTTCAACTCCTTGCTCTTACAGAAACCTGGATCTCACCCTCCAGCTCTGTTACCTTGGCCACTCTATGCTCTGGGGTCCTTTCGTTCTCTCACCGTCCCCGCCCTGAGGGCCAGGGAGGTGGCGTGGGTTTCCTCCTTGCCAAGCACTATCAATTCAAAACCTTTTCCCCTCCTCCCTCCCTCTCCTTCCCTTCTTTTGAGGCCCACTCTGTGCGCCTATACTCCCCACTACACCTTCGTGTTGCTGTCATTTACCGCCCCCCAGGGTCCCTCTCCTCCTTCCTCCCAGACTTTGAATCATGGCTCACCTTCTTCCTTTCCAATGACATCCCCACTCTCATTCTTGGTGATTTCAACATTCACGTTGACACACCTTCCATCCCCTCTATCTCCCGCTTTCTCTCTCTGACCACCTCCTTCGATCTCCGACTCTGGACCAACTCTCCTACTCATACTGATGGCCAATCCCTCAACCTCATCTTCTCACGAAACTGTTATCTTGCTGACCTCTCCTATGACTCCTGCCCTAATTCTGATCCCTTCCTCGCCTCCTACAGCCTCTCCCACCAACCTACCTCCTCCTCCCCCTCTCTGCGCCCCTTCCGCAATATGCAGGCCTTTACCCCCTCAGAGTTTGCCTCCTCTCTTTCCCCCCTCCTCCCCCCTGTTTTCGCCTCCTCCTCCCCTGACTCTTCCATCTCTGCTCTCAACACTTCTCTCTCCTCGACCCATGACTCTCCTGCCCCCCTCTCTTCATGCCCCGTCTGGCCCCTAAACCCCCACCCCCGCTCACCCCTACCATCGCTACCTACGTTTCTGCACCTGGGCTGCCAAACGCCTCTGGCACAAATCTCGCTCCTCCACTACAAATTCTCCCTCTCCTCCCTCTCCTCGACTATCTCCCTAGCTAGACAACGCTATTATGCCTCCAGGATCAAATCTTTATCTCGTGACCCTCGCCGCCTCTTCTCTACTTTCGACTCCCTTCTTAAACCCCTCTGCCCTCCTCCGCCCTCTTCCCTTGCTGCTCAGGATCTAGCATCATTCTTCACCTCAAAGATCAACAAGATCTGTCAGGGCATTGCTTCCCACCCACCTCCACCTCCTGCTCTTCCTTTGTCCCCTCCCTCCCTCTCTCTCGTTTCTCCTGCTCACCTAACCACCTTCGACCTTTCTCCCTCACTACCCCCCAAGCCTGGAACTCCCTCCCTGCCCACATCCGCCTTGCCTCCTCCCTCCGCTCCTCAAATCCCTCTTCAAGACCCAACTTTTCCTTGCTGCCTTTCCCAATGCCTGCTAGTCTTTCCCCGTACACTTACTGTTGGCCCTCCTCTGCTGACTGCTGCCACCAACCTCTCTGTAAACCAAGCCAAGCATACACACCTGAGACTTTGCATTCGCTTGAATGTTTGTTTGTCTTCTCCCCTGTCTCTCCCACTGTCCCCTCTCCCTGTCTCCCTCCCTTTGTCTTTTAGATTGCAATCCACCGGCAGGGACTGCGTCTAATTCTATGTTCTGTACAGCACCAGGTCACATGACTGGCGCTATATAAATAATAATAATAATAATAATAATAATAATAATTTCAGAACTCAGTGGGTGGTGCTGGGGGATTGTTCTTCATCTCCCTGGGATCTCACAGGTGGAGTCCCATAAGGTTCTATTCTGTTCCTTCTCCTGTTCAATGTGTACATGCAGCCTTGGGTGAGGTCATGAGGGGGTTCAGTGCTTACGTGGTGTCTGGCAGCTGTGGGGGACTGGATGAGGGTGAACTGCCTGAAGCTGAATCCTGACAAGATGGAGGTGATGCTGGTGGGAGGGGCTCAGGGAGTGGTGGCCCCAATCATTTATGGGCTTCACCCCTGTTGGTCCTTCAGGTCCGCAGTCTGGGGGTCCTCCTTGATTCACAGGTCCACCTGGATGTTCAGGTGGCAATTGTGGCAAAGAGCGTGTTCAGCTAATTACATCTGCTGGTACGACTTTGGCCATATATTTTGGACTCAGACCTGTCCACTATTATCCATGCCTTCATCACCCCAAGACTGGTCTACTGCAACACACTGCATGGGGCTACCCTTGGTGATGGTTTGAGACTGCAGCTGGTGCAGAATGCAGTGACTCATCTCCTTATGGGGATGGGTCATCATGAGCACATTACACCAGTGTTCTGTTCTTTGCACTGCCTGCCCATAGTCTTCGAGGCCCAATTCAAAGTGTTGGTTTTGACCTATAAAGCCATAAATGGCCTGGACCCTGCCTACCTGCAGGACCGCCTCTATCTCCAGGCCATAGACTGGCCCCTGAGGTTTGCCAGAAAGGCCGTTTTCGGTGATGATGACCGAGGACATTCTTGATGGTGGAAGGCTGTGGAACTCTCTCCTGACAGAGGTCTGCTTGGTCCCGGACTTTCCCTCTTTCTGATGACAGTGTAAGACCTCTGCCACGTTTTTGGTGAGGGAGACTGGTTAGGGGTGGGGTCCTGGGAGCGGGAAGGGTGGGATTCTTAGCTCCACTATTGGTGTTTATTTTATATAGCTGAGTTTTATATTTCTATTTATTTATATGTGTATATGTATATTGTATTTGATGTTGTAAGACTGTATTGTGAGTCGCCCTGAGCTGCTAATAGCAGGAGCATGCAGGATAAGAAATGTTCCTAAATAAATAAATAAATAAATTAAATAAAAGGTAAAGTACCCAATAGTATCCAATGTTACTGTGCTGAATCGGTTAACTTAATTCTGATGAGTCTACCAATTTTTGTGGGTCCTCTTTTCATCTCTGTGGTGGGGAACAAAATGCTTAATGCTGCTTGCTCCTTGTCAAAAATATCAATTAAATAATAAGCATGCTGGAGTTTAGGACTTTAGGTAACTCAGGCTGTCGCCTCCCCCCGCCCCCCGAGCTCTTGTGCACACGCAGGCTGCCATCTGAGTCAGGGAAGGAGACTACAGCAGCTTCAAGTACCGCAGCAGTTTCTCTCCTCTGTACTGGACACTACATCAGGGCATGTTTGCAGCAGGCTCGGGGGCACAACAAAGCTTCTCCAGGGGATATGGACAGGGGACCTCATCCAGGCTGCAGGCAGTGCGAGTGAGCAGTGCAGTTACAGTGACTGAGGGAGGGGCCACCCAGGATGAAAACAGAAGCCCCCAATTTCCCCCAAAAAAATTTGTTCCCCCCCCAAAAAAAATTGCCTACTAGGCAGGTGCCTATGGGTGTTTTCAGATGTTACAAGATCACAGTCAACCACAGTCAATTCCCTGTGGTGGCTGTGATCACGGAATGTCTGTTGGGGGGAACGGATGTTCCCCCTCAGATGTTACCATGGCGGGGCCGGTGGCCGCCACATGGCAAAGGCAATTCCCCGCCGTGATGATCCCCGCCGTCCCTTCTGGACAGCAGCCATGCCCAGAATCCCCACAGGGATTCTGGCCCATGGCCAAAGCGGGCGAGCGCTGCGGCCGCATTGGCCGTGGCGGCCGCCCGTCTCCCCAGAGGGTGGGTGGCAGGGAGCGTGGAGGGGGCGGGGCCGTGTGGCTGCATGTTTTGCCACATGGCCTTGCCTCCTCCCTGATTCCCCACCGGGATCCCCCGGCACGTCTGTTAGGGCATGATGAATATATGAATCCCAGCGGGGGATGAATATATTGTTTTCGGGTCGGGGCCAAGTGGCCCCGTCACGTCTGAAAACACCCTATGTTGCCTACCCGTAACTCCAGCCCTGATAATAAGTAAAATGGAGAAAGGAACTTGGGGAATAAGAAACATAGCTTTCATAGAATCAAAGGGCTGGAATCATCAAGTCCAGCCCCATGCATTGCATCCAACCGCTTGATTTTTTT
This sequence comes from Sphenodon punctatus, assembly GCA_003113815.1. Lineage (NCBI taxonomy): Eukaryota > Metazoa > Chordata > Lepidosauria > Sphenodontia > Sphenodontidae > Sphenodon > Sphenodon punctatus. Next base: position 3,600,896 of record QEPC01004060.1, on the reverse strand, counting down.
TTAATTATATGAACTGCTGATGTATTAAGATTCAGATCAAATCAGGCAAAATGAAATTATTCCGAAGAATCAGAGCAAATGGGAGAACACAGGAACAAGCGAGGGACTTGATTCTGCTATCTGTAAAGCATGTGTGGGAGGCTCATGCTCTAAATTACTACACAAGGGATATTATTCTTCCAGCCCAGCATGGGATCCAAGCAATTCAGAAAGACAGAGGTTGTGACATTGGCAAGATAATGCAACACAATGAGAAAATTTAGGGGGAAAGCAATGGAAATAATAACAATAATGATAGGGTTGGGAAGATAATTACTGACTATTGGCGGCATTTTTTGTGAACCTGAAAGGTATATTTTTACTTGCACGCAGCTTATGAAGCAATTACCCTGATTCCAGCAATCAAGCGCTCCAACGGGGACCTCCACGTTTTAACTTGACACATCCTTTTATTTAATTTGATTCTTTTATGAATCTAGTAATTTCAAGAAGAATCAGTTAATTTTAAAGACAATGAGGGAAATAAAAGCAAGCCTGAGAAGTTATGGTACAATTCGGGCAAGCTGCTTTCATTCCAATCAAGCCAGCCTTTATTTATTTATTTATTTATTTATTTATTTTATTTAGCATTGTTCTTTAAAATCACTATGAGGACAGCTCTTGAAAAGCCAACAAAATCCTCAGGAAGCCTAGCTCTGCTTACTAATCCTGTTTCAGCTTTTGAGTTTGTTTGTTTTGTTGTTCTTTGAGAATACCTATCTGCTGCTATCCATTATCCAGTCGTATTCCTGTGTTTGGAGCGGGCCTCCATGACCATTTTGAATGGGACTAGAGCTGAAATGAGTACTTGCAAAAATGGGTATACCCATTAGATTTCTAGTTCTCAGACTAAGCTGATAAGTTTGAGTACATTTCATTACTCGAAATGTCAAATAGTCAACAAACCAGTATGCTACCATTTTCATCCTGATGACTTTTTCAACTTCCAGTCCCAGAGTCTTTTGATGTTTCTGTTGTTTGGGTAATATGGGGTGCGCGAAAAACCAGTAACTGACATTTTGGGAGTTTTTGAGTACTCAAATCAGGTACTGATCTGGATACCCAAAAAGGTAACCAAAAATGCTCTAATTACCCGTGGATACCAAATCAGGTATCCGTTTCAGCACTGTATGGGACCTGAATTCCTTGGATCTGACACTATCCTGCCTTCCATATAGAATCAAAATTTCAAAAACAAAGAACACATTAGAGAGGGGGATGCTGAATTTAAGGCACGTTCATTATGTTCCATGGAGCTGTGGTCATCAGAATAAGGAGCCTCCATTATTTATTTATTTTATACAAAATGTATACCCCACCCCTCCTGGCATGCTGCTCAGGGCAGCTCACATCTCAATAAAATAAGAAATAATATTATCACTCTTAAAAAACAATATAAAACATATAAAACCAACAATCCCAGGAGTCCAACTAAAATAATTTCCAACAACACCCCCCCCAACCCTAACTTTAGTTGCCACCTCACCCCCTCATCTCCCTCACCAAAGGCCTGGTGAAACAGCCAGGTCATACAGTACTTCGTAAAAGAGGAGAGTAGACAAGTGCAAAGTGGGGAAAATAATCCAAACGATGAGTACACAATGCTGGGTACTAAGCTAGGAGGTACAACTCAGGAAAAGAATCTGGGAGTGATTGTGGACAATACACTGAAATCCTCATCCCAGTGTGCAGTAGAAGTCAAAAAAGCAAACAATGTTAGGAGTTATTCACAAAGGGACAGAAAATAATACTGAGGATGTCATAATGCCTCTGTGCAAATTGATGGTGCGACGGCACCTGGAATATTATGTGCATTTCTGGTCACCCCATCTCAAAAAAGTCATAGCTGAACTAGAAAAGGTACAGAGAAGGGCAACAAGTATGATAAAGGGTATAGAATGGCTTCGGTACAAAGAGAGACTTGACAAGCTGGGTCTCTTCAGCTTAGAGAAGAGGTAACTGAGAGGGGACATGACAGAGATTTATAAAATCTTGAGTAGTGTGGAACAAGTAGATAGGGAACGGTTATTTACCTTCTCAGATAGTACCAGAACAAGGTGGCTATCCATGAAACTAGCTGCCAGCAGATTTAAAACAAATAAAAGGAAGAACACATTATTAACTTATGGAATTTGTTACCAGAGGATGTTGTGAAGGCGAGTAGTATAGCTGGGTTTTAAAAAGGACTGGAAAGTTCTTGGAGAGTAGGTCCATTAATGGCTATTAACCAAGTAGCTTATGGGATGAACTTCTTACAGTCAGAAGCTGGGAGTGAACAACGGGCAATGGATTGCCCATTGTGACTGTTGGTTCTTCTACCATGTGATTAAGATTAGTCACTGTCGGAGGACAGGATGCTGGGCTTGATGTACCATTGGTCTGACACAGTATGGCACTACTTATGTTCTTATGTTCTTATGTTCTTATGAACGGGTCGGTGCTGTCCAGGCCTCCACCGGAAGGGTGTTCCATTCCACTGTCACGGAGAATGTGCTCTTCAGTGTGCCCCCCAATATGCACAGGGGACCTCGAGCAGGGTGGTCCTGGTGTACCAAAAAGGCTGATCCAGAGCCTGTGGAGTGAGGCGGTCCCACAGGTACATGGGTCCCAGGCCAGTTAGGGCTTTATAGGTCAATGTCAACACCTTGAATTGAGACTGGAGGACTATAGGCAGCTATTGCAGAGATCAGAGAGATGGTGTAATGTGCTCCTGGCAATCCATCTCCATAAGGAGATGGGCTGCCACATTCTGCACCAGCTGCAGTATCCAAGTCATCACTGGGGTAGCCCCACATAGAGCAAGTTACAATAGTTCAGTCTTGAGGTAACAAAAGCATGGATGAGAGTTGCCAGGTCTGAGCCCGAGACATATGGCCAAAGCTGCCACACTAGATGTAACTAGCGGAAGGTGCTCCTTGCCACAGCCCCAACCTGAGCATCCAGGCAGAGCTACGAATCTAGGAGAATAGGGATGTGTGAACAGAACGGGGTTCGACCATTTGGCTGTTCAGCCCCAAAACTTAGTTTGGGTTCGTGGGTTTGGTTCCATGGAGTTCGGGCCGCCGCGGAAGTTCAGAAAATTCGGCCGCCTGGAGGCTTGGGGTGCTCCAGGGGTGCCTGTGGAGGCATGGCAGGCTGTCGAAGGCAGAGCAGCAGCAGAGACTGGGAAGGCTTGGGGCTTGGCACCCGGGGTTGCCTGGGCAGGCAGGCTCTGTGCTTGACCCCTGAAGGTGCCCGTGGGGGCATGGCTGGCCATCTGAGACCCAGTAGCAGCAGCAGCAGAGGCCGAGAAGACTTGGTGGCTTGCCTGGCACCCCTACTTGGCTGGGCATTGCAGGCTGCCAGGCATCAGCAGAGCAGTGGCAAAGGCCCGGCTGGGCTTGGTGGCTGGAACCCCTATTTGGCCGAGCATTGCAGGCTTCCAGGCATCGGCAGAGCGGCGGCAGAGGCCCGGCCAGGGTTTGGTGGCTGGCACCCCTACATGGCCAGGCATTGCAGGTTGCCAGGCATCGGCGGAGCAGAGGCCCGGGCAGGGCTTGGTGGCTTTCACCCTTACTTGGCCGGGCATTGCAGGCTGTCTGGATTTTTTGCAAGCTCTCTGTGCGTGGCCATGAGTGGGTGCTCTGTGGTATGACACCTGCCACTGATGTGTTATGCGGCATGGCCCACCCCTACTTGGCTGGGCATTGAAGGCTGGCATTATACTCAACTGATATCAAGAAGCTCTACTTAAATTAGGCAAGCCTTTCCGGGTGGTGAATCTCGTGGACACCCAGCACCCACCTACCAGTGCACTCATATGAGTTATGCCCATCTACAAGAGCAAGGGAAAAAAGGCTGTTTCGTAGTACCAGCATCAGCAGCAGCGGACATTGGATTGCCAGGGCACAGAGCCTGTGGCACAGCAGAGGTGGCATCAGCAGAGGCAAGAGCAGCAAAAAATCGATTGCCGGGGCACAGTACCCATGGCACAGCAGTGGCAGCCTCAGCAGCAGCAGCAGCAGACATTGGTTTGCCAGGGCACAGTAACTGCGGCTAGCACCCATCCTTGACCAGGCATTGTAGGCTTCCAGGAATTGGTGGAGCAGCAGCAGAGGCCCAGCCAGGGCTTGATGACTGGCACCCCTATTTGGTCAGACATTGCAGGTTGGCTGACATTGGTGGAGCAGGGGCAGAAGTAAGGCCAGGGCTTGGTGTCTGGCACCCCTACTTGGCCGGGTATTGCAGGTTGGCTAGTATGGGTGGAGCAGTGACAGAGGCCTGGCCAGGGCTTGGTGGCTGGCACCCTTACTTGGCTGAGTGTTGCAGGCTGCCAGGCATTGGTGATAGTCTGATTCAGGGTGGTGCATGATGGAAGCTTAAACTGGGGTGCCAGGAATCCAATCAGGCACCTAAACCCCATGTCCCTGACCACTGAGAAGGGCTGCCCATTGAGCGCAATCATTTTCCCCAACATGAGCATGGCTTTCAGTTGAAAGCCATGCCACCCACCATGTCCTGCAGCTGCCGATAGACTTGGCAGATGCCCCCACCCCAGCTCCTCCATGGTGCACTGATGCTTCTGGGCCTCAACTGGCTGCTGTTGCTGCTGCTACTGCCACTGCTACTGCTGCTCCTCTCCCTGCTGCCATTGCCCTGGGATTTGGCCCTGCCTCTAGCAGCCAGGGTGGGATCAACCAGCCCTGGACTACAGAGGATCACATGAATGGGGGACATTGGTGGCCCATGATGAACATTCGACCCTAAAGCACCTGCACCTGCTCCTGCAGCTGCAGCAGAGACAGCGGCAGCCTCTTGGACTGCAGGACTTCCAGTGCCCTGCATGGCAGTGGAGGACACTGGCAGGAGGTGACGCCCCTAGTGCCACACAGGCTAGAAAGGCAGGCTGAGGCACGGTTCGAGCTTTGCTCACAGGGCGGACAGAAAGGCAGTTTGGCATGAGCAGAAATCAGGCTGAGGCAATGTTCAAGCTTTGACCACAGAGCGGGCAGACGGGCACTTTGGCATGAGCATCAGAAAGCAGGCTGAGTCAGGGTTCAAGCTTGGCAACCAGGGCGGGCAGACAGGCATCATGGCATGAAAGGCAGTAGGGAAGGCAGGCTGAGACAGGGTTCGATCTTTGCCCACAGGGTGAGCAGACAGGCACTTTGGCATGAGCAGAAGGCAAGTTGAGGCAGGGTATAACACCTAAATCTATCTAATCTAATCTAAATAAATGAAACTATGAGGTAAATCTGTGGAAATGGGTGAAATAGGAGGAGGATGGCAATGGGTTGGGAGGAACACAAACTGCTGGGAGAGGGAGAGTTCTGAAAACACCTGCTGATAGGATCATTCCTAGCTCAGAACAAATTGGAAGGGGGGAGGGCAATTACTTTTGTTATTTGCTGAGCCCGCCTTACCACAAGTCCCATTGGCTCTGTGGATCCTAGCCCCTGGCCAATCGCAGACTGCCAAGCCAGTGGTCTGAGCAAAAGAGGGATGGTGATTGGGCAGGCTGGCTGCTAGTCCAAGCCTGTATCAAACCCTGTCTCAACCCCTGGGGCCAGCTAGTCTGCTCCTCAGATGCCCCCCCCCCTTCCCTGGGCCTGCCAGTCAGGTTTTTCCCACCCAAATGCGCCCAAAATGTTTGGGGGTTTCCATGTTCGGTTCAGGCATTCGGTTTGGGCATCCAAACTGGCTGAGTTTGGGCTGAATTCTGAACATCTGAACCACGTTCGCACAAAAGATGGACTGCGATGGATCAAGGAAACAGACATGGTACAGATGCCCCTGTGGCTGCCAAGCCACAACTCGCTAAATAACTTTCCTTAAAAAGGGAAGGTTGGATATTTGCCGGTAGCTGTCAAGGGAGTCAATGTTGAGAGATGGTTTCTTGAGCATGGGCCGCAGCACCACCTCTTTGGGTGGCAGAGTCACCTCTTTGGGTGAGCAGAGTCACCCCAGACATTGTAGCCTCTTCTCATCTGGAATCTGCTCCATATCTTTTGAGCCCTTCTCAATTTTCCAGTTCTTTCTGGAACTTTCTGGCATACCATTGGAAGCTCCTACCGTTGCGTGCACCACAGGCTGACTCACCCACCCATCTGTGCTGCTGCTCCTGCTGCTCCCGCTGCTCCTCTCAGCCCAACCCACTGCTCAGTGGAGCCGGGTGGTGCACCACAGGACTCATAGCAGGGATGTGCATGGGGCAAGAGGAGCAGTGGGCCAGCCAGGCAGGTGAGTAACTGAGGGACTGCATGGGGGCAGGAGCTCCCCAGGTTGAATAATCTGCCTGGAAAGAGCACTGTTCCTGCTGCTCCTCCCGGCTCGCAGCTCAGCTGAGCTGGGCAGTGTGCCACAGTCTCCATAGAGGGGGTGTACACAGAGCTGGAAGAGCACCAGAAGTAGCAGTGCCGCTGTGTGGATGAGTTGGCCTGTAGAGCACCCCAGGAAGCTCCTGTTCCCATGCATTGCGTGGGCTCCTGTTCCCATGCATTGGGTGGGCTCTTGTTCCCATGCATTGGGTGGGCTCTTGTTCCCATGCATTGGGTGGGCTCCTGTTCCCATGCATTGCATGGGCTGACTCACCTGCACTGCTGCTCCTGCTGCTCCTCTGGCCCTATATGCACCCACACTATGGGGACTATGGAGTGTTTCCCGGCTCCACTGAACAATACGCCTGTCCCAGAGGATTAGTGAGAGAAATGGCTGGAGGAGCACTGGGAGCAGCAGTGCAGTCAAGGACATGAGTCAGCCCAGGGAGCAAACAGTTAGCCCACTGGGTTACATTCGGGCACTGATTGGTGCCCAAACATGACCAGGTCGATACATGACCCAAATTCATTTGGGGTGTTCATTTTCCCATGCATCCTCTTTCAACCCTGGTTCTACCTTATCCTATTTTGTTAGTGAAATATCTAGGTTCAATAGGGCCCCAGCTGGGGTGGGAGATACAGGAAGGGAAGTCAGGGCAGGCAGACCCTGGGGTAGGTACTGGAGCAGAGTGAGTTTTGGGGGGGTGCTGGGGTAGGGGAGGTAAGGTATGGGGGCATAAAAAAAGGTGAGGCACTTGCAATGGGATGCCAGCAGCTGATAGACATGACACCAGCTCCTGGTTCAGAAGGGAAGACACAAGCAGCTCTAACAGAGATAAAACAGGATATTTGGATGCCTCAATGGGGCTGACACTTCTGGCAACTACTTGTCCCATCTGGATCTATGCCCTTGTTTTGGCTGTGATGTGACCAGAACTGCATGCCTTATTTAAGGTGTGAACTCACCATGTATTTATGGAGAGGCTTTTAATGGCATGATAATGGCATTTAGATTCCGTGGCGGTAGACTGCAAAATCAATCCCTTCAAATATTAATGACTAAGGAACTGGACTATTCGATTTTGGGGGATGGAGCCCTGCCTTCCCGCATCCCCATGCACATTTATTATACTGTTTAATTAAGAATCCCTTCAGGGGGTTGTATGTGTTGTTTATGAAGATAGACCTCTTTATGACAAGGCAAAGTACTTTGTCTCCAAGGTTAGAAAAGTCAGACTGCCCTGCAGGTGCTGTATGTCTTGTGGCATTTTTCAGAGCACAGAGATTAGCATGTGATTAAACGAGGTTGTCTGTTTTTGTCTGGGACTGAATTATGCAGGAGCAGGATTAGGGCTGAACTGAGTAGCCTAGTAGCTGCAAAATCGGAATGCTCGTTGAATTCACCATAATCAACTTGACCCACCAAAATTGGGTACTTATCAGTTCCCAGTTAGTTAGTGGCCAACAGGTGACCCAACATCTCTATTTGGTATTTCAGTAGCAATTTTTCAAATTAACATCCCAATTTTCACTATTTTCCCATATTGAGTTCCTGATCTGTAAAAGGTAAATTGGTAAAATGATAACATTGTACAGTAAAACGGGGGTGGTGGTGGTGGTGGTGGTTTGGTAATCAGTTGCCAGTTATAGCTTGAACAAGTACCTGCAAAAATGGTAATACCAGATGAATTTCCTTTCCAGTAATTGAATTGACCCATGGTACCAATTTGTATCGAATTGAAACTCTATTTGGTTACCCAATGTTCTGGAACGTCAACTTCACATCCCATTTTTTGACTTCCAATACCAATTTTGTGGCTTTCCAACATAGAAAGTCAACTTCCAGTCCTGCTTTTTCAGTTTTCTGGTCCCAATATACTGATTGGTAATCATATATAATTGAAATATCTGTACCAGAAATACCAAAATGTGTGGCTAGGGATTGCCTAGACCCCCTGGTGAGGGGAAGAGGCTTGGGCACTAGGGAAAGGAAGGAGGGAGAGGGGGGCATAAGCATGGGGAATAAGGGGGTTATAGAGTGCCCTGGCTCCCCAGTGAGAGGGGGGAGGTATAGGCATGGGGAAGGAGACAAGGATAAAGGTTATGGGGTAGGTACAGAAAGGGAAGTGGAGCTTCCTGGTCAGGGTTCCCCTCTGCAAGTAGAGGGGGAAAGGAGTGGGTTGGTTGGGTTGGGGGAAGGGTACGATAGCTTTATACGTCAAAACTAACACCTTGAATCAGGTCTGGAAGACAATAGGCAGCCAGTGCAATGCCTGGAGCACAGGTAGTATATGCTCCTTGTGGTCCATCCCCATAATGAGGTGGGCCACTGCATTTTGCACTTCCTGCAGCTTCCAGACCGTCACCAAGGACAGCCCCATGTAGAGCACATTGCAGTGGTCTAGCCTCGAGGTGATGGATGAATGGATGACACTAGCAAGATCAGAGTCTGAGACATATGGGCGGAGCCTCTTCACCACCAGATGCAATTGGTGGACCAGTTGCCGGTCAGGAGGTATTCAGTGCAAACTGAGTCCAGTATAAAGGGCCTCCACCTTGTGTTTGATTTGGCTGGGGACAGATTGGGGGTCCTGCTAATATACCATGCACCCCACTGTGCAGCAGCATCCCTGGCTTCTCTAGCTAAGCTGGTATAGGAGGTGGCCTTGAGGTCTCCCAGGCTTATACCTGGCGGCTGTGCTACCTTGTAGCTCCCACTCACCATCGGGGGCTTGTGTTTGCATCACTGCTGTGGCTGCCACTCCTGCTGAGGGTGTCATGGCTGAAGGCTCCTGGGATACACCTGTGGGGAGAAAGGGAGTGAGTAAAACCTGCTGGGACTTTCTGCCACCCCCCCCCCGTGCTGATTACAGGAAGCTGCATAAAGGGAGACCTGGCCCCTGTGCCGCCGTCTGCGTGCCGCCGTCCGCGTGCCGAAGGGCCATGGCCGAAGGGCGTGGCCCTTTGGGGCCCTTCCGGGCATGGAGGGGGGAAGGGGGGAGGGACTATGGAGGATGTTGTAGAGGAAAAGGGGGTATTGTGTTTGGGGGCGATAGTATGGACAGAGTTAGAGCAGGAGTTGGGTGAATGGGAAGAGCTAGATGTATTGGGAACAGTGAGTGATGTGATGCCTTGCGAGTTGTCTCACCCTGGTATGGAAAGGGTGGAGATAGTAAGGTTTTTTTCAGGGGTAGGAGAGCATGAGTTGAGAGAGGAGGGGGTTTATTTGTCCTCTGTGCGGGAGATTGGGGAGTGGTTGGTAGGTTAGGATAGAGATTGGATTATGGATATGTTAAACTGTTGATATATTATAAATGTTGTTCTGGGCCCCTGCGTGGTGTTTCCAGACTTTGTTATGTGGTTTATGCTTAATTGTAGTAGTTTAATTGGATATTGGGGATTAAGTATGTTTTGGTGGGGAGGGGGGATATTGTTGTTGAGGAAGATGTAATGGGCTGACTACCTCCCTGTGAGAGAGGGAGGGAATTAGCCATTTTACCCTGGTGAGAGCAGGGTATTCTGATGGTGGGACCATGGCCTAATTGTTGGCATGGCCGGAGAGAAATTGTGAAAGGAACTATGTTTATTGTATGTATTATTATATATTATGTATGCTGGGTCCCCTGTGTGGGAATGTATTTTCCCAGCAATTGTGTTTTTTTGTTAGCCGCCTTGAGTCTTTGGAGATGAGGCGGGATATAAATAAATAATGATGATGATGAATGATGATAGTCTGGCGGAGGAATCCAATGGTCCGCATACTGCCTGCTGGCACCATGCTCCTGCTAGAATGCACATGCTCAGGCCAGAATGCACACACTCAGGTGTGCATGCGTACCCCATGCACAGAACATCCACTCAGCGCTGTGCTGCATGCACAGCATGTGTGCGTATGTGAGCACACATGTTCTGGCCATGTGCCGCACATGGGGGTCGGCGTACATGAGTCGTTGGATTGACTCCTTGGGATATTTCAACTGTTGGAGTATTGGACCCCTTATGGGGGTAGTGGATTGACCCCCAGACGATATAGAGGCCAAAGTATGGAGACAGACACAGGAAATTGTCAGCGTATAAATGGTTTTATTACCAGACTTGGAGATGAATGACTCATTTCCTCTGAACCTGGGAGGTAGAGAATGTAGGCTGGAACAAGAGTATCTGAGGGTCCTAACGACATCCTGACGTTTTTTTCTAGGTCAACAGACAAAGGACTAAGACCTGTTCAATGAGGGGTACGCTCACTGGCATATGTAAAACCGACATTCTGGAAACTATCAAATTCATCCTACATTTGTCTTCTGAGTCATTTTCATAACATCCTCTATACAAAGTGTATGGACAAAGACAGCCTGGTGGGTCTATGACACAAACAATTCCTGTTCCCAGGACTATATCAGGCTGAACGTGGGCATATTTCTAGTCACTGAATGAAGATTTTATTTCCAGGAAATGACTCTTGTTAGGTTTCATTTCTGACATGCGTTCAGGCCTCAGCCAGAGTTTGGTTCACAATTGTGATCCATAACTAATGGCTAAACTCCTACATCAACATTCATGCCAAAGTCAGATTGTGAGGGGTGGAGCAGGAGATGATGGCCTCCATGGCAACCATGGACCTGTCCCAGGTTGTGGTTGGCCCAACACACGCGGGGAGGCATACTCCTGGACATGGTATTTTGCACTGACCTTGAGCTGGGGGGGTTCTATGATTGGAGGTATTATGATGCCACCATTTTTATGGTCAGACCATTGTCTCTTGAAGGCCCTCATCCCGGCACACTTATTCCCCCTGGTGAAGTGTGGGACCTATTAGGTTGGTCCGCCCATGGAGACTTATGGAAACAGGAGGATTCCAGAATGCTCTCGGGGAGCTACCCTCAGATCTTGATAACTGCTTGATCGATGTCTTCACTGCCATGTAGAATGATCTCCTAGCAGACGCCATTGATCAAGCGGCTCCCAGGCATCCACTTCCTACACTTTGATATCGTAGATCCCCATGGTTCACAGAGGACCTGGAACAGGAGAAGTGTGAGGGGAGGAGGCTAGAGCATCAGTGGCTCCAATGACCAATTGAGGCATAAACTATTTTAAAAGGATTATGCTGTGGCTGTGCGGGCATGAAAGAAAAGGTTCTTTGCTGACATTAGAGCATCTGCTAAATTAAATCCAGAGGAGCATTTCCAGGTGTTGAGGGGTCTGGTCAGTCCAGTGGTTTTCCACCGGAAACTGGAGTCATTCAGTGCCTTCCGTGACATGTTTATAGCTACATGTGAATTAGATCCTTGCCCGTCCTGGCTGGTGAAGGCTAGCGGGAAGACATTGGGGCCGTTTCTGGTTGGGGGGGGTCAACGCCTCTCTGTGGGAGGGCAGGGTGCCGGACTGCATAAAAGAAATGGCAGTCTGGCCCCTGCTCAAGGAGCCATCACTTGATGTTGATTCTCCCGCCAGTTATTGGCCTGTCTCTAATCTTCCCTTTTTAGGGAAGGTTATTGAATGGGTGGTGCCTCGACAGCTCCAAACACATCTAGATCACATCAGTTTCTTGGACCCTTTGCAGTCTGGCTTTTGTTTGGGTTATGGCACTGAGACTGTGCTTGTGGCTTTGGTTGATGGCCTGTGGGTGGAGTTAGACAGGGGCAATTTGACCCTGCTAATTCTACTGGACCTGTCAGCAGCTTTGACACAGTTGATCATGAGGTGTTGGTGACTCACCTGCGGGACCTAGCTGGGGTGGATTGGACCGTTCTTCAATGGTTCTGTTCCTTCCTAGCCAGAAGGTCTCAATGGGTGGTACTGGGGGACTTTTCATCATCCCCCCGGGGCCTTCCATGTGTGATCCCACAGGGTTCTATTCTGTCCTCGGTCTTATTCAATGTGTACGTGCAGCAGCTGGGGAATGTCGTACGCAGGTTTTGGGTGTGGTGTCATCAGTATGCTCAAATCCTACATCAACGATCATGCTAAGGCCAGACTGTGAGGGGTGCATCAGAAGTTCATGGCCTCCATGGCAACCATGGGCCTGTCCCAGGTTGTGGTTGATGCAACACATAAGGCGGGGCGTGGGGGAGGCATACTCTGAACCTGGTATTTTTCACTGACCTTGAGCTGGGTGGTTCTAATATTGGAGGTGTTATGATGTCACCTTTGTCATGGTCAGACCCATTGCCTCTTGAAGGTCCTCGTCCCGGCACACTTATTCCCCCCGGCGGGGTGTGGGACCTATTAGCAGTAATCAAAAATGTAGGTATTACCCACTGGTGTCATCGGTATGCTGATGACAACCAGTTTTACCTCTATTTTTCATCCGATCCAGGCCCAGAAGTCTCGGTGCATTTCTGAAGTCTGGCAGTTGTGGAGGATTGAATGAGGCTGAGTTGACTGATGCTAAATCCTGACAAGAGGGAGGTGATGCTCATTGGCAGGGTCAGTCATCTGGATGAGGGTGGGATTCCCATTGTTGTTGGGATTCACCCTCCCATGGCATCTCAGATTCAGAGCCTTGGGGTGCTCCTGGATCCCCAGCTGCACCTTTTGCCAATTACACCTGTTAAAATGACTCTGGCCATATATTTATGATGAGGACCTTGCTACCATTATCCATGCATTTGTTACCTCAAGACTGGATTACTGCAATGTTCTCTATGTGGGACTGCCCATGGTGATGGTCTCAAGGCTGTAGCTAGTGCAGAATGCGGTGGCCTGTCTGCTTACGGGGATGGGTCATCATGAGCACATTATTCCAGTTATTCGTGCACTGCACTGGCTACCTATAGTTTTCTGGGAACTGCACTCACTGCCTTTAGTCTTTAGAGTGCTGATGTTGACCTCCCCGCTGGTCTCCCAGGTGCGGAGTCTAGGGGTGCTCCTGGATTCCTGGATCCACTTGGATATCCAGGTGGAGACGGTGGCGAAGTTTCTGAAAGTTGCATCTGGTTTGGTGGCTTCGGCCTTATGTCTCAGACTCTGACCTGGCCACCATCATTCATGCTTTTGTTACCTCAAGACTGGACTACTGAAATGTGCTCTATGTTGGGCTACCCCTGGTGATGGTCTGGAGGCTGTAGCTGGTACAGAATGCAGCATCCCAGCTCCTTACAGAGTTGGATTTCCAGGAACACATTACACCAGTGCTTCGTTCTCTGCACTGTCTGCCTATTGTCTTCCAGGCCCGATTCAAGGTGTTGGTTCTCACCTTTAAAGTCCTACAAGGCCTCAGCCCGACCTATCTGCGGGACCGCCTCCCTCCCCTGGTACTTGATTGGCCCCTGCAGTCCGCTGGAGGCACCTTTTTGGAGGTCCCCCGAGTAAATTGGGGGGCCACTATGGAGAGGACGTTCTGTGGAATTTCCTCCCAAAGGAGGCTCACCTAGCCCCAGACCTGCTGACTTTTCCTCAGGCTTGTAAAACCTGGCTGTTCTGTCAGGAATTTAGTGGAGGGGACAGATGAGGGAGGGAGGGATGGGATGGGGGTATGAAGGTTGAGGGCTAGGGTGAGTGGGTCTTTGTTTTATGTTTATATTTTTATGGCCTCACCCTAAATGTGGTTTTATATTGGTATTTTATATGTTTTATATTCTTGTTTTAAAGTGTAAGCTGCCCTGACCTGCTTTGCAGAAGGTGCGGGGTATATAATTGTTAAATAAATAAATAAATCCCTATATGGTCTTGGTCCTACCTACCTGAGGGACCGCCTCATCCCCCATGCTCCAGGGTGGCCCCTGTGGTCATCTGGGGATGCCCTCCTGGAGATCACAAGCTTTTGTTGGGTAGCCACTATGAGGAGGGCATTCTTGGCGGTCGCTTTGCTGCTGTGGAACTCCTTTCCGGTGGAAGTCCCCCTATACTCAGATTTGCACACCTTCCAGTGACAGTTTAAGACCTGGCTTTTCCTTCAGACATTTGGAGGCGCTCGGTAGGGTGGGAGTTGGGTTGATAAGGGGGGGTTTATAGTTTTATGCATTTGGTGGAATGGATTTTTAGATTTGTATTGTTTTATATATTGGTATCCAGGTACCCAATACATAATCAAGTAGCCAATCAGTTATCTGAGCAGTACTCAAAAATTCAGGTATTACCCACTGATAGAAAATCAGCGACCTATTTCATCTCTAGTGCCAATTGGTGCTCAGGTACCGGGTTGGGTGCCCTACGTAGTACTCAAAATTATGAGTATTGCCAGCATGTAATAAGTCATGTATCTAAGCATGATGCATAGTGAGCAAAATTTTCCTGAATTAGATTTGCTTTTCACTTAGTGGCTCTACCAAGTGTAACAAATAATTGCATGGAAAATGTTTTCATCCTAAGAGGAAATCATTGAGGGACTCAGGGGTGAAATGAATATTTAAATGGAGCTTTGAATTCATCCAGTTTGCTGTATTTCAATTTTTGGATTTTAAGTGAGTTCATTCTCAAGATTTGAAAGCAAAATAGGCCGTTTTCATATAAGACGCACCCACTCCTGCCTACTCACGCCCACGCAGTGGACATGGGTGGCTGCATCCCATTTGAAACAGCTGTGGGTAGGTGGGTGAGTGTGCAAGCTCCCATGAAACAAGCACCTCTGCCTACCACCCCCGCATGGAGCAACCGGTGAAAGCATTGGTTGCTCTGTGCAGGAGCATGGGTGGGGATGAGTTAGGGATGGGTGTGCGCCCATCTGCATATGCCCCTGCCCCTGCAGTGCCGTGACTGCTGGCCTCCACAGTGGGGGGAAGGGGCGGAGTCCATTTAAAAACAGCCATTGTCTTTTGAAGTTTGCACCAGGAACTGTTCATTGTTCTGCTGTTCTTTCCAAAATGTGTAAGGTTACAATTGGTTCATTCCTTGTTCAGAACCCATAAAACAAAACACACACCAAAATATACATTCACACATAAATATACGTACATACAATTATACATACATATACAAATAATTAAAATGAAAATGTTCGGCCTAGCTACTAGCACAAGGAGACACGCTTGATTCAATAGCTCTAACCAGAGAAACAAACACTAGGTGAGCTAAGGCCAGACTCCTGAAAACATGACACTGAGGCCACTTGCAGACATGCTCCCTCCTCCTCCCCCCGCTCCCCCCCCCTGCGCATATTCTGGTTGCAGGAGGGGAATGTGCAGCCAGAATATGCACAGGGATCGGCCGGTCTGAGAGCCCACCCCCGCCCTGCCCCACGCAACTTTGCTGGCAGACATGTGCATGGATGCAGAACTCGATTTCCTGCTCTGCATCCCTGCGCATCTCTGCCAGCAAAACAGCACAGAGGGGTGGGAGCGGGCTTTCAGACCGGCCGATCCCTGCACATATTCTGGCTCCGCATTCCCCCCGCAGCCAGAATATGTGGGGGCGCATGTCTGAAAGTGACCACAGTCAGGCTTGATAGCTCTAGCCTCTCAAACAGTAGCGATGGGCGAACGCTGTTCGGAAGTTCGGAGTTCGGACCGAACTCAACGAGTTCGGTCAACCCCACCGAACTTCCGAACTGAACCGAATTTCTGAACCGAACTGAACCGAACCGAAATTCCAAACTCGGTCCTGTTCGCCCATCCCTATCAAACAGTCACAGAATGAGCTAAAACCAGGCTGCTAACACAAAATAGCAGGCTTAATAGCTCTGGCCTGTTAGACGAGTACTAGGTGAGCTAAAACCAGACCCCTAGCACAAAAATAACAGGCTTGATAGCTCTAGCCTGTTAAACGGGCACTGGATGAACCAAAACCAGGCTCCTAGCAGAAAAGTAGCAGGCTTGCTAACTCTATATAACATCATATACAAATTCCAGCCATAATAATAACAATTCTAAGGGGAATTACCCAATGTAATCATCAGGAACAAATCCATTCACAGAATTCTTAACCATGTACATCAACAGTTTCTCCAAGATCACATTTTAATATTCAAAACAGGATGCTTAGTTCGTATCACTGCAGCACGTACTGCAGATGCTGCCAGCCTGCTAATCACATTCAGTATCAGTTTGTTGATGGAGCCAAATCAGTTTCTCTTTTTTTTGACAGAAAATTTACTCGTGTAAGAACCAGGAAAAGTATCAGGTTTGTGGGTTCAACAGAAAAAAGACACCCTATTATGTCAAGTCCAAATGGGCAAACTCTTTCTGACCTTGGGATACTTAGACGACGGCGACACCTCATTGTGACATCAGTCAGACATTGTTCTAAATGCATCCTAGTCAGGCACATACATTGGTTTGGTCTTAGATTTAAACATAAATACTTTGCAGTACTATTTGAGCTCCAGTGTACATACATTCAAGCAACTCTACTTAGTCAAATGTCAGAAAAATCATTTTGTCTGCACATATCTCAAAGTTGCTCAAAGACCAAATTTTTATCAGCACTAGTAAAGAATCTTTCATCAGATAAAACATAATAGCCCAAGCCTGCAGTATTCAAGGTATTAACAACAAAATTGAGCCATGGGGAATGAAGAGAGGGTGGCCTCATCATATTCTCAAGATAACATATCTTAGGTAAACGCGATGAATTTAGGGTCAGAACTTCGAAACAGTAGTTCAGCATTATCTTTGAACTCTTTAAAAAAAATTGGCTCCAGTGAAAATTCCTATCTTAATAGATATACAGGGAGGGAACTACAAAGTCTTACAGAACATATTCTGTGGTACTTCCAAATTATTGGGCATTTTTACACACACCTTAATGTGCTGGTTTTTTGATCTTCTGGGTTTACAAGTCCACAAGTAAGTTCTGGATGCATTCTTCACACACACACTGCCCTGCGGCAGCCTAAAGTAGTTGTAGCTGTAGACATGAGGGGTTGCCATGGAAACCAAGTGACCACAGCTGTCTGAAGCAAAGCAGTTTGCCAGGAGAACTTTTTACACACAAAAGTTCTGGGAGAAGTTCAATGCAGATGTTCAAAGACCCGGATGTTTAAGATCTGGGTGAGTGATTTAGACACACAGAAAGTAATAGCAAACATGCAGGAGAAATGTGTGTGTAAGAACACCCATTGTCCACTGCATGCCGCCACACCTCAGCCCCATACATAATCAACAATATAACTTTGGCCTTAAAGGCCTTCAGAGCTGCTAGGACTGACCTGCCACCACAGGTGTCATGGAACCTCCTAATGCCAGATAAGGCCTCTGTAGCCTTTTAACTTTGGCAATGTGCATCTTCCATGTGCCACTAGCTGAAAATAATACTCCTAAGTATGCAAATGTTTGTACTACTTCAGTCTTATGATCCTCTATATGCAATGAGAAATCACGCATTCGCCATCCCCACCTCATTATCTTTGTCTTAGAATAATTAATGTTTAAATCATTGACCGCACACAATTGGTAAAAATAAGTCATTGCTCGCTGTAGGCCAATTGGAGTTCTGGAAATAAGAATATCATGATCTGTGTAGAATAAGGTGCTCACATTGGAAGACACAATCTTAGGGGAATGATAATGCACATTTGCATGCCAACAATAATCTCGTTAAGATAGATAGATAGATAGATAGATAGATAGATAGATAGATAGATGGTGATTTCAGACATTACGTGGTCAAAGGCCACCACAGTCAATCCCCTGTGGTGGCAGCGACCATGTAATGTCTGTTGGGGGAAACAGATGTTTTCCCCCAGATGTTACCACGGCAGGGAATCACATTCGCCACATGAGCAGCCGAAGCGGCGGGGCCGGAGGTCGCCACCCGGCGAATGTTATTCCCCGCCGTGGTGACCCCTGTCGTCACATCTGGATGGCGGCCATGGGTCGGAATCCCCGCAGGGATTCCAGCCCATGGCCAAAGCGGGCGAGCGCTGCAGCAGCATTGGCCGCGTGCCCGCTCATCTCCCCAGAGGGCAGGGAGCATGGAGGGGGCGGGGCCGTGTGGCCGCACGTTGCGCCGCGTGACCCCGCCCCCTCCCCTATTCCCTGCTGGGATCCCCCGGCACGTCTGTTACAGCGTGACGGGGTCATCCCGGCGGGGAATTCAAAATTCATTTCGTGAAGGGGCAAATCCGCCCCATCACATCTGAAATCACCCAGAGTCACCTACGACGCTGGATGACTAACTAGATAAACCATATGTTACCCCTCGCCACTCTTTAGACCAGGTGGTAGGCCCTAGAAGGGAACTCATGGATACATTTTTGTCAGACCTAGATTTAGTTATTGTGAATGGTCAGTTGGAGGATGATTTAGAGGGCAATTTTACTTTTCACTCACTTCATGGTTCCAGTGTGATTGATTATTTTTTGTTCCGGCTAGTTTTTTTCAAAATGTTATTAATTTGCTCATTTTTCCAACTTTTGAAACAAACCATCTACCAATAACTTTGAAAATCAGCGACCCTAAAGTTGGAAGAAAATCCTCCAGCTCCAGGACTCCCACCTCCCTCTTAGAAGGTGAGAGAAAGGTTCTGGTATGAGTTAAATGGTCTGAGGAGCTTAAGAGTGCCTTGAATGTATTCACAAATCAACCGGAAACAGTTGATTTATGCTCAAAAATTTCAGCCCAACAGACTGAAAATTCAACCTGGTATGACAAGTTGTTGTCTTTATTGCAGCCACTGGTAGCCCGCAGGAGCCCCCTACGTACTGGGTCAAAACAATCAGAGCGATTCCGATCTTGGTTTGATATTGAGTGTTGGAATGCGAGGGCATCTTTCCGTCGTACAGCTAGGAAACTTAGAAAAGAATCCCCTCCAAGCCCTTAGGGAAAATTTACTAACACTTCAGAAAAACTATCCCAAACTTCTTAAACTTGATTTCCAAAAGACCAATGGTCTGTATTACTGAGGGCAGCTAATGGCTAGGACCCCAAGAAATTTTGGGATATTATTCAATCGTCCCATCAGGGTAATAAGGACACCCATGCATCTATCTTGTGTCCAGAAGTATGGGAACGTTTTTAAATGGCTTTATTTTCTAAGTCTCTTCCTGGAGAGTTTGATATTACTATTTCCCCGTGGAATAGATTTGAACGGCATCAACCAATCCCCAGAGGAGGTTGTAGTTCTTATTTTGCAAATTAAGCCTGGAAAGGCCCCAGGATCTGACTATGTGACCCCTGAAATATTAAAGAGTTATCCAGAGTGGTGGGCCAAGGTATTGGCACCACTCTTTTCATCTATAAATGATACAGGAGATATCCCTTCTTCCTGGCTCAATAGTATTGTCATCCCCCTATACAAAAAATGTGATGCCTTGCTTCCAGGAAATTATCGCCCGATAAGCTTATTAAGCTTTATTGGCAAATTATAGTCCAAATTTTTGTTGGGTAAATTGAAGGCCTGACTGACCAGAAATGACATAATTGAGCCAGAACAAGCTAGATTCCAGGAAGTCAGATCTACGATAAATCATATTTTTGTGCTTTCTGCATTATTAAGTAAATATGTCATCCAACAAAGGAAACTATACCTCTGTTTTATAGACCTAGAGAAGGCATTTGACTCAGTGTGCACTTTGGGTGTGACGTCTTTGGGTGAAATTAAATTCTTTATCAATTGATCCTAGATTTTTATTCTTGATGATAAAATTGCACACTGGAAATACATTGCAAGTCAGATTTGACTCTAGTCGTGCCCACACTAAGCAGGTCCATGCAGAATCGGGGGTGAGGCAGGGTTGCCTATTGGCCCCCACCCTTTTTAATATCTACCTAAATGACTCAGTGGCATTCATGAAAACTATAGATACGCATGCACCCAAAACTGGCGATCGGCGAGTCCCAACGCTTTTGTATGCAGATGACACCGTCCTAATTTCCCAATCGTTGGTAGGACTGAGGCGGTCGATGCAACTTTTTTGGGATTATTGTCATGCTGAATTGTTAACCATAAATTAAGCCAAAACAAAGGTATTGATTGTAGGATCTAAGGGATCCCAGAAAGTCCATTCCTAGACTATTAGAGGAAACCAAATTGAACAGGTATGTTTCTTTAAATATTTAGGGGTGATTTTTTTCTTCTACTCCTAGTAGGCACCTCCATTTTGAGGCAGTTAAGGTCCAAGCATGGAAATCTTCAGCTGCTATTGTCAAATACTTTTTCAGCCAGGGGCGGAAATTGGTTTCCCCTGCTTTCCATCTTTTCAAGGCCAAGACAGTAAGTCAGATATTATATGCATTTCCTGCTTGGGGTATACTCTTTCTTAGCTAATTTTAGAGCATCCAACATGACTTTTTACGATCGATACTGGGAGTCCCTAGGGGTACTTCGCAGTTGATTCTTAGATCAGAGTCACTTTGTTCTCCCCTTAAGCTTTATACCCTTCACTCAGTAGTTAACTATTGGGCCAAATTGGTGCTATTTCCTTCTCAAGATAACTCTCTTCTGGCCCTGGCAATTAATAGTGGGCTTGGGGATACTTGGGCCAGATCAGTGGAATTGGAAGTCCAAAAATTGGGCTTTTCTTCCTCAGTTCTGAAGCGGGTTGGCCCTAAGATAGCTAAAATTCTAATCAAAAGGAGGTTGTCTGATCAGACTCTGCAGTTGGAGGGCGTGCTCTTGGCTGACCAGAGGGTTGTTTCTGATTATAAACCATTTAACCCACTGTATATAGGGCCATGCTATTTGTTTGAATGGCTGAACTTCAGTAAGAGATCTGCATTTACTAGACTGAGATGTAATGTCTTCCCTTCGGCACTCTTCGAGGTCGTTATATGGGCATTCCCCGGGACCAGCGGTTGTGTACTTTGTGTACTATGAGGGAAGTCAATTTGGTTGGTCATACTCTTCTTCATTGCCCTGTATTTTCTGGACCAAGACATAAGTACCTGGGTGGAATTCTTATGGACCTTAGTATCAATCATACTCAAATTTTGCTTCAGAAATGTCTCAGCCCAGTCGATTCAGAAATAACAAGGGCTGTAGCAAGTTTCTGTCAGATAGTTATCCGTATAGACAATCTCTTCTTGTGGATAACGCCCAATAGTCTGGGTGTGAAACTCCTTGAGAATGAATTATCTTTTAATTTGTTCCTAGATTTCATTGCTACGTTTCAGTAGATGGTATTTTTATTTGTATTTATTTTTTATTTTACTGTATTGCATCATATATTATAATAACTTCGGTTATCCAATAAAGTTTCATATTTTATAGTCTGGACAAGGGGTTATAAATTTGTGGGCTAATGATGAATGTATTTACTATCCAGGGGATGTTAAAGCAGGAGACAAATGTTGGCGCCACAACCCCCGATAAGGGAAAGCCAAATTTTAAATTTAAGGCATGTTTATCTATTCTTGACTAAGGCCTTAAGGTCTATGGAAACTTATAATGTATGTTTTTCTTGTATTTTGTGTTTTGTATTTTGTATTACTTTTATAATTAATTTTGTTATGGCCAAAGGCCTAAACAATAAAACTATTACTTACTTACTTACTTACTTACTTACTTACTTACTTACTTACTTACTTAGCCTCAATAATAAAACAGTCCTATAATGCTAGACCCTCTCACTGAATGATAAGTCAATTCAGTGGATGATGGAGAACCAAAACATAAGAGCATAAGAAGTGCCATACTGGATCAGATCAATGGTCCATCTAGCCCAGCATCCTGTCTCTGACAGTGGCCAATGACGGTGGCTTGGGAGACGCACCCAACAGGTCACAATGAGGGATCCATTTCCTGTTGTTTTCCCCCAGCTCCCGTCATGTTCCCCGATCCTGCCTGGCTAATAGCTGCTAATGGACCGATCTTCCAAAAACTTGTCCAAACCTCTTTCAAACTCAGCTCTAGTACTGGCTCTTACCACAGCCTCTGGCAGTAGATTCCACAACCCAATTATATGCTGAGTGAAAAAATATTTTCTTTTATTTGTTTTAAACTTGCCACCCATGAGTTTCATGGAGTGTCCCCTAGTTCTAGTACTAGCTGAGAGGGTAAGTAACTGCTCCTTGTTTATTAGTTCCACACCACTCATGATCCTCTATCGTATCTCCTCTCAGTCATCTCTTCTCCAAACTGAAGAGCCCCAACCTACCAAGCCTCTCTTCATATGGGAGCCCTTCCATGCCCTTGATCATTTTTGTTGCCCTTCTCTGTACCTTTTCTAGTTCAGCTATGTCATGGCAGTGTTGGTCCCCAAAATAAGCTCTCACAAACTTGAGGAACTGCAGGACTAGAACAAGTCTCTTCTTTGAAGGGTGTCAATTATCATATAGATACTCATCTTATGCAGGATTCTATTCTGATCCTCCTGCAACAGCTTATTGTATTCCATAAATGAAGTCTGTCCCTCAGTCAATAACTCTTTTAAGTCATTCCCTGCATCTGCCCCTTGTACTTCCATTTCCTCAAAGTCATTTGAGGTTATTATACCTATTCACTTCCCATGCTCTGCCTATTTGATCTCTCCCCACAAGCTGTTGCCTCCGCATCTACTAAAATTAGAGATGTGCGAACAGAACCGAGGTCAGAAATTTGGTTCGATTCGAAAATCGAGTTTGGTTCAAAAGTTCGGTTCGGTCAACTGAACTATTTGAGTTCAGTCGAATTCTGAACTTCCGAAACAGGTTTGTACATTCAAAGCTGGTTTTTTTGTCCTTCTGAACTGGTTCGGATTCGACCGATCAGTTTGGTCGAATTCAAGTTCGGTTCGAAAGTTCGGTTCAGTCGACCGAACTATTCAAGTTCGGTCCGAACTCCGAACTTCCGAACCGCGTTCACACATCCCTAAGTAAAATATTGTCCAAATGAGGCATACGATTATCATTCAGGAGACAGTTCCCTTCCCGATCACTTTTGAAGGTAGACTTATTCCCTTTAGTAAAAACTCAGGCAAGATATACTCCTCTATCAGCCAGCTTCCCCTTCTTCTCCAAAATAGTAGTTGCCATTTGAGATGTTCTCCAATGAACTATAAACCCTCTCCTTCTCTTGGGCCACTTTTACATGAGGCACAAAAGAAGCCCCTCTGAAGCTGCGCCTTCAGGAAAAGTCACGCGGGTGTGTGTGTGTTTAACAAAAGTGACGTGCTGCCCATTCGCAGCAGTGGCGACTGGAGACATTACGCTTTGAAGGGGAGCGTTCTGAATGTCTGCAAAGTGAGGCTTTCAGAATGGGCCTCTTCAAAGCTTTGCATCTCCAGTCGCTGCCGCTGTCAAAGACAGGAAGCACGTTGCTTCCAGTAGCACGGGAGAGATGTAAATACCCCCTGAGTGACTTTTCCTTGAAGACAAAGCTGAGGTGCTTCTTTTGCACCTCAAATAAAAGTGGCATCAGTGACATTCAAAGAGTCAACTGACTTTACATCTTTGCTTGTAATTGGTAATTTTAGCAGCACTCTAAGAGGTTCAGCTACATCTAATGGGGTACTCCAAAAAGGGAAAACCCCATTAGGCAACAGGAACACTGGAAAGGCCAACTAATCCATATTCAGCACAAAAGGAGAAGGTTTTGTATTAAGTAGCTCAGTAGAATGGCAAGTGCAAAAATACTCTTCTTACTGTTCAAACCCAGCATGCAAATCCTGGGTAGGCAGTTTTATATCAGATGGCACCCAATTGTGATTTCAATGACCATTATCCTTCATACAGCATCAAATAACACTAGTTCTAGTTGCCTCATCATAGCCTGTTGATCTGTCAACATTGTAGCAACGACATCATCCAGTTTCAGGCTAAAAAGATTCAACTGCATGAATAGATATTTGACAGTTTGAGCCATTAATGAAACATGTTCAGCCAACAAAGTTTCAGAAGTGATCAGCTGCTGATTCCCCCCCCCTCCTATAATCTAATCACCCCTGATTTCCTTGTGGTCCCCTGGCACATTTTAACAAGGTCTCTGGGGCTCCAGGGAGGACAGGTTTAATAACGTTGTTCCCCTTTGGGGGCAATAATAAGGCCTTCAGCAGGTATGGGAAGTCTTTCACTTGAGGAGAATTTAAGGTTAACATAATCTCTGTTACACAGTTCTGTCATTTCATTCGGTCCATTATCAAAAGCAGAATAAGAATTAAATAAAGGTATAGATGTCCCATATGGAACACCTACTGAGGTCTGTAGTACAAACTTGCACCAATAGGAGGAGTTGCTTAGAGACGTGGGGATTGTGGTGGTGCTGCGACTCACCTGTGTTGCATTAGTCCCGTTCTCTTAGGACCCGCCCTGTATAAGAGACTGCCGCTGCTGGAAGAGGGGTGAGGTGCTGTTTAGAGACTTGGGGATTGTGGTGGTGCTGCAGCTCACCTGTGCTGCATTAGCCCTGTTCTCTTAGGACCCGCCCTGCATAAGAGACTGCTGCTGCCGGAGGCAGTGCAGGAGGCATGTGCCGGGGCCGCGCGCTAAGGGCTGCATGTGCAAGGGCGTGCCCTTGTGCGCGTGACCTTAGTCACCGGCTAGGAGGCTAGGTGCCTTGCCGCTGTTCAACAAGGTTTCCGCAGATGGAGAGGGAACGAGCTCACGTCTACTCACCGGCATCACCTGACTGGGTCTTACCTGTGAAGGTGTCGAGGAATTTGACACCTGAGGAACTGGGTAGGACTCTGATCATGCCCAACCAATTTTGTCCCTTGGTTGACGTGGAAGAAGACCAGGGGATACCAAGGAAGTCCCCTTACCTATACTGGAGAGTCCGATTGCGGTCTAGATACCGGGTTTCCTGGTTGGGACTCCTCCACCGAGGAGTATTTAATGCATCAAACCAACCTTATAGCTAAAACAGTTGAGGCTCTCTTCGCTGGAATCCAAGGGTTGGATAGTACGCTGATTATGGTTAAAAAGCAGTTGTGTACCGTTATGGCAAAATTCAGTGTTAGTGGGGATGTACCCGAGCCAGGTCAGCCTACTGGTGTATCTAGATATCCCAAACCCTTTAATGTTGGGAAATGAACTTTTCTTAGTCACTCCCAGGGCCCTGCCCAGGACAAATGGGTTGTTAACCCTAGGGAGATCTATTTGTTTATTGGTCATGATCATGATGGGGCCACCCATTCATGGGAGGATGTCAGATTGGCTGCCAATCATTTGACCCATTTATTGGGGAAAGCGGTTGTCCCTAATGTGATTACAGGGTTCAACCAGTTGCCCAAAAGAAATAGGATTGATAGGCTCCAAGTGGGTTTCATCTCGTCTGGCTGGGTATCCAATCTTTTCAAGACCAGGAAACACCTCCTTTGGAGAGGTATCTCGATAGATAGGGTTTGGGTGAATGAGGGGGGATGAGGGGCTAAACAAGCGGCACCTGTGGGGCAAGTCTTGATTTCCTTGCCCACACGGGTTCCCTTGGGTCCCGAGCCAGGGAATCCCTTGGTATCAGAGGAGAGTAAGGGAGGGGGTCGGACCTCTGGAGAGGATCCCGTAGAATTTGTACAGAGGGTCCAGTGCGACCAGGGGAATTTGGTTGATCTTGAATATCAACCCCCAGCCCAGATCCAGTAAATGGAATGTCAGGTTGAGGAGAGGCCCTCCCAGGCATTGGCACTTCACCAATCCTCGTTCCCTCTCCAGCTTCCCCTTAGTGGGAACTATTTTAAGGGGGCCACTGAGGGACCTATGGTTTTAGGTGAGCCATCTGCTCACCTTGTCCTTAAGCTGGGAAGGTTCCTTTGGGGTCAGGGGGATATGGGAGAGGTAAGTCCATTACGAGAGGAGATTCGTCTCCTCTCTATTATAGACCAGGATTCCTTATTAAGTCAGCTCGATTGTATCCAGTCTGGTGCTCAGGCACCAGACATTGATTTTAGGACTCCCCAGATTCTAACCGATTTTGTCACCCATACGCTTACAGGCAACACCCTACACCTAACAGCGGTCAGGGCGTTAGACCCAGCTGAGCAGGGCTCACCCCCTCCCCCGGATAGCTAGAGTCAGGTGGGGACATCTTCTGCAATGCAGTTTGGGATTGGAGCTGTGGGGAGGAAAGTAGTCCCCCACACTAGCTCCAACGTCAGTGTCCTGGAACCAAATATCCCACAGCTGGCCCTAGAGCCTAAAGATCATTGACTCAGGGGTCGCAACAATCAGGAGTTGTCACGTCAAGGCAATCTGTGGTTACCAGAGGGGCTCACTGTTGGGGGGGACATTACTCCACCTGGAGAGTTTTTTGGAGTCCTCTCCTGGAATATTACAGGGGCCCATGTAATATTCACCCTTGATGGATCAGGAGCGTTTGGATTTTTTTTTCACGATTCGATATGGTTTGTTTCCAGGAGACCTGGCTCAAACCAACACATTCAATTTCAATTCAGGGCTTCCAACTTATTCTTCATGGGGGATCCAAGGAAATTGCTCGAGGTCGGATTTCGGGGGGGCTTGCCTTCTTAGTCAATCTTAATGGGTCAGGGGTGGTCCTCCCACTTAGTTCTCCACGACCGGAATTCCAAATGAGAATTCTGAGGATAGGAGAGGTGCACACTGAGCAGTATTTAGTAGTGAATGTTTATATTCCCCCTTCATCCTCCCCCTATTACAAGGCAGGCCTTGGAAAGGGAGATTCTTATAGTTGCGGAGCAGTACCCCCAGGCAGCTCTACTTTTGCTGGGTGATTGGAATATCCATTTGGATAAACTATGGGAGGGGGAAGAGTTTCCCCAGGATCTGTTTGGTCTCCCCGCCATCGATATTGATCGCCGTGCCTTCTACCCTGCTAATCTCTTCCTGGCACTTGCTCAGAGGCGTGACCTTCAGATCCTAAATTGAGACCTCCTTTGTGATCCCCTAAGGGGCTTCACTCTTGTGGGCCCCCAGGGGAAGAGCAAGGTGGACCTAATTTTGGTCCAATCAGATGCCCAGGCTAGATTTCAGGAAGTTAACCTCCTATCCAGGCCAGAAAGTGACCATATGGCCCTGGCAACAGGAATTGTGGTCCAATGTGCCAATTTGGAGAAGGATCAAGCTTTCCATAGTTCTCGTAGACTGAGGAATATGTCCTCCCCGGCCTTTACATGGGCTTTTCAGCATATTATCACCATGGACAGGCCTCGTTAACTGCTCATGTGCATGCTTCAGTCAGAGAGTTGGGTGGACTTAGTATCTTCTTATGAGGAGATCCTTTCAGTTGTACAGAATTCCCTCGTAGAGGGTAATACCAGCAGATTGGTACCCTGTGGTACCTCAAACCCCTGGTACAGTTCCAATTGTAGGTGGATGAAAAGACACCTGGACCACCTTAAGAGGATGTGGGTTAGTAATCCCTCAGCTAAATCGAGAGAGGAGTTTACGAACATGAGGTCTAGTTACTCTGCTATGCTCAGCGATACTCGCAGAGCTTTTTACCAGCTTCAGTGGGCTAAGATGACGGGCGATCTTGCTACTGGTAATCTGGGGGGTTCTGGCATGCCCTAAATAGGATCCTTGGACTTAGGAAGGGTCAGCGTGGTCGGTCCCCCTCTGGTGCAAATTGGGTCTCCTTTTTTGGGCAATTGTACGCTGAAAGTCGGGTGAGCTTGGACAATCTTTCGGAGCCTAGGGAAGATCTAACCCCTTGCTCATGGGAGGAAGGGGATTTTGAGGAGTCCAAAATATTAGACCTTATTATGAGTCTTAAATCCAATTAGGCCGCTGGCCCAGATTTATTGACAGCGGAAATTTTACAAGCAGCCCCCCGTTGGTGGGCTTGCATTTTTCCAGATTGTTTTCTGCAGTGGCTAAGGGGGGATCCCCCCCCCAAACGGGAACCCAGAGTATTATAGTCCCTATTTATAAGACTGGGAGACCTCTCGATCTGGCCTGTTACAGGCCGATTAGCCTGTTATCAGTAGTTGGCAAGCTTTATGCCAGGATACTCTTTGAGAAACTGGAGCAATGGGCAGATCGGGTCCAAGCTATCCCAAAAGAACAGTTTGGGTTTCAAAAAGATCACTCTATTCTGGATTGTTGCTTTATTCTGCATCATATCATCCAAGGTCCACAGGATTAGAGGGGGTCAATTGTATCTGGCATTCGTGGACCTCTCTAAGGCCTTCAACTCTGTCCCAAGGGCTCGTCTGTGGGCAAAGTTGAGGGCACTGGGGGTTGATATGAATCTCCTCACCGCTATAGTCAATTTACATCATAATAATGAGGCAAGGGTGAAGCACAATGCGGCGCAGGGCTTGAGCGACCCAATTTCTATTCACACAGGGGTGCGCCAGGGGTGCGTCCTCGCACCCCTGCTTTTTTTGTTGTACCTTTCGGATCTCCCAAAGGTCATCCCACCAGAGTCAACTCACGCCCCCAGGGTGGGGTCCGTGCAGTTGGAATTTTTACAATTTGCCGATGATATTGTCTTTATCTCACAGTCAGAGATCGACATGAGAAGGGCCTTGGATAGATTTTGCGGATATTGTAGACTTAATGGGATGGCCCTCAATACTGCAAAAATGAAGATTATGGTCTATGGGAAGTGCAAACTCCCCAAGGCCTGGGATTTGACAATTGGAAGGGTCGCCCTGGTCCACTCATTTAAGTATTTAGGGGTGACCTTTCACCCCTAAATTCCCACATCCAAAATAGGGCCAATGTGGCCATGTGTGCCGTTAGGGCCCTGCTGAAGGTTGCTGGGATTTCCAGGGGTTTATCGGTTTTGGCTTTTTTGAGGGTATATAAGGCCAAGGTCCCCCCCTCCTTGCTCTTTGGGGAGGAACTTATGCCATCTACTGAGCTGGCCCCACTAGAGAGGGTACAGAACACCTTCCTTTGATGCCTCTTAAGGGTGGCTCAGGTGCTTAACACCTGCTGCGGTGTTAAGAGCCGAGACAGGTATCCATTTGATTATATCCCTAGCCAATAAGGCCTTTATAAGGTATTGGCTGAGGGTGATTTCTCAGGGAGAGTTGGCTCTGGTTTACCAGTGTCTGAGCGAAAAATTGCTATATGAGGGTGTACGGATTTATCCGTGGTTATGCCACCTGGTGGATTTGATCAGTAAACACGGTTTTTCCCTCCGATATCTTGTTGGCTGATCCTTAGACTCAATTAAAACCGAGGTTTTGGCCAGGATTCAGGATGTGGCTATTCTGGAGGACATCTCAGTCTTGAAGGGTTGGAAGGTTGCACCCCTTCTTGCTTCTTACAAACTTTGTTTCTCCTTTGAACCATACTTGGATACCTTGGTTAGCCTGAAACTTAGGAGAGCTTATTTGTTATTGCATCTGCAGCTGATCCAAATGGCCATTCTGGAGGGAAGGTACCGTTCTATACCATACCAGGATAGGCTGTGTTTGTGTTCCATGGCCAAGGTCGAATCTGTAGAGCACTTTTTGCTGAGATGCCCTTGGTATAAAACTCTCAGGGCGGTGTGGCTTGCCCCACTCTTACCTCTGAGTATGGCATTTAAATCTAAAGGTTGCTATGTTTTTCTCCTTTCTCTCCCCCAGAGCGAGGTCATGGTTGCTTTGGCCTCCTTTGTTCATCTGGCATCTTGTAAACGCAAATTCTTAATTAGCAAACTTAGCTTAAAGGGGCTTGCTACATGACCATATGATTAAAAGGGACATGTTTATATTTTAGCTCCAACTTTGGGTATAGCCCTAGCTTTTGTTATTCCTAAGGAATTTGCAGCTGATGCTATATCCCCCACTAGGTGGTTAGGGATTTACCTGGCAATCCCTACCCCAGGTGAATATTAAGATTCTTGGTATTTATTAAATTAACTCTATATCTTAGTATTTTAACTTATCGTGGGTACGGGAATGAGGTTGAGAGGGTCTGCAGGCTACCCCAACCTTGGTTGGTTACTACTGGTTTTTACCCAGTGGTAGTAGTAGGTAGCCAATTTCCTCAGCCCTATCCCATGTGTATTTTATTATTTATTTGTATTTATTGCTTGTTACTGTTATGTTGTTTTGTAAAAAGGTTATTGTAGTGCCCGACTGTATTTCCAGCCGGTTTTAGTTTTCCTTTTGTTTCATGAGGCATACAGCGAAAGCTTGCCAATAAATTGAATTGAATTGAATTGAAACTTGAACCAATACTCATCATCCTTCCTTTGCTTCACAGGCAACAAGGAGAGAATTCCAGCAACAAAACTCCTCTTCCCCTTTGCAGGCATAGCGTGATTGCAGCTAATTGTCCCAATTGTCACACTTATAGGAAAGAGACAAGACCGGGTTATTTTTAGGCAATGTCCGTAGAAGCAATGCTACACTCCTTGACAAGAGATAGTGCGAAGAACATTTACATAGTTAATGGTGGCAGTACTTGGGTCTTGCTGGAAAAAAAAGTCTTGCCCTTGCATCGAGCTGTCAATAGTAAAGGTTAACTCCTAAAGCAGTGCCTAGGTCTTTACAGAGCTAACAATGGCTATGCTTGGCTCCTGAAGAAAGATAGTACCTTGCTCTTACGCAGAGCTGACGATGTCAACGCTTGACTCCTGAAGGGGAAAATGCCTTACTCTTACACAGAGCTGGCAATGGCAAAGCTTGACTCCTGAAAGGAAAGAATGCCTTGCTCTTAACAGAGCTGGCAGTGGCAATACTTTACTCTGGAAAGAAAAATGCTGTACTTTTGAACAAAGCTGGTAATGGTAATAATTAACTCCTGGAGAAAGGGTGCCTAACTTTTGCACAGAGCTGACAATGGTAGAAGTCCACTCCTGTAACAATGCCGGGCTCTTTACAGAGCTATCTGTGGCAATGCTTGGTCCTGAAGAAAAGGTACCAAAGCAGGAAGGCAAGATCCAACCCCCCATACACACACACACACACACACAAAACCCACACCCAGTCTCCAGCTGTTCCAGGCGGTCGGCTAAGGCTGCAAGCACAAGGGTGTGTCCTTATCCACGCAGCCCTAAGGAGCACTGTGATATGGTGCTGCTGCAGGCACTGGTCTCGCCTTTCAATCCCCGAGGCCGGTAGTGGGTGTGCAGATCTCCCAGGGCAACAATCAAGGAAGCTGGAGCCCGTGTATTAAGCACAAAAGAAAAATCAACAAACTAAAGCCCTAGAGGGAGAAACTTCCTGAGTCACTTCAAAAAGCAGCAGCAGGTCTTGATAGGGCTTGGAATGCAGGCAGCGACATCAGCAAAGTCCCAGCCACCCAAGGCGGTTCTCCCACACAGCCCTCCTCATACAATACGCCATTACGATTGGTTAAACTATTTTGTGTCATGGACCAAAGTGTCCAACAGGTAAGACTGAAATTAATATTCAGCGTAATTGTCAACACAGGTATACCCATAGAAATTGCTGTACTCCACTCGACCTGGTAACATTGGCTACTGATTAGCATTTTTTTCTTCACACTTCTCCTACTTCCAGTACAGATTTTCTGACTTTCCATCCTGATTCGTGTACCAATTTACCATTTTGCTGGCAAAATGGTAAATCAGTAATACAGTAATGGTAATATCCAGTATTTGAGGGCAACTGGGCACCCTGTTCAGACCTTGGGTACCAATCAGGCACACAATAGACTACTTGAAAATGTGGGCATTGCTTGCAGGTAGCAAAGGAGCTACCTTCATACCTGTTTCAATGATGTAAAGAGGTCTTCATTCCCCACTTTCTTTGGAGTTCTGAAATTCATATTTGTTTGGGTATATTCACGTTCAGTGTTATAGTAAATTCACTTAATTTTTTGGGTTGTGTTTTGTATTTTGGGCATTTCCGTATTCAGGACTTTGTCCACTTCAGGAGTATTATTAAATATCATGCTATTTAATAATTTTCATTATAACAACAAAGTGAATAAAGTTCTGAATAAGGAAATACCAAAGTGGCAAAATAATATCAAAACAGAGGAAGCAAAAAGACAACATTGCAGGATCAGTAACTGGTTAAAGGATAGGAAGCAAAGAGTAGGACTGAATGGTCAGTTTTCACAATGGAGAGATGTAAAAAGTGGTGTTTAATGTATTCATTAATGATCTGGAAAAGGGCGTTAAGAGTGAGGTGATCAAATTTTCAGATGACACCAAGTTATTCAAGGTACTTAAAACACAATCAGACTGTGAAGAACTGCAACAGGATCTTACGACACTGGGTGCCTGGACATCTACACAGATGAGATTTAATGTGGACAAGTGCAAAGTGATGCATGTATGGCAAACATAACCCAAAACTATGAGTACACAATTCTGGGTACTAAGCTAGGAGTTACCACTCAGAAAAAGGATCTGTGAGTGATTGTGGAGAATACTCTGAAATCCTCAGACCAGTGTGCAGCAGCAGTCAAAAAAGCAAACCGAATGTTAGAAGTTATTTGCAAAGGGATAGAGAATAAAACTGAGGATGTCATAATTAAGGCTAAGATTCTGATATGGTAATTTTAAAAAAATGGCATGACTTGGTCATGGAAGAAATGAGAAAAAGTTGTGGAAAAGTCATGGGTTAAATAAAAAACAATTATTCAATACTTTGCAAAAAAAAAAGTGTTAGATTGTAAACTCAGGAGGAATGTGACCACCCCTGTTTAGCTATTCTTTCAGCTTTCCTTCATTTTGGAAAACCATATTATACATTGCAAGGTTCTCTTGCTTTATTGAACGTCTATTGTCTCAGAAAACATCGTTATAAGCTAAAAATGATCGGTCACCATCTACGCTACTTACTGGGACTCACAGACATCGCAAAGCAAGCCCAGAGTAATTCCTGAAGAGAACCCTTAGATTGTAAGCCCCAGGGATATTGCTGCTAGAGAAGAATTTTCAAGAAGGATAATGAAGGGGAAGCCCCCTTAGATTGTAAGGGTAATTCCTGAAAGAGAAGCCCCCTTAGATTGCAAGACCAGGGCAATTCCTGCTAGAAAAGCCCCCTTAGATTGTAAGCCCACCCTTAGATTGTAAGCCCAGGGTAAATTCTGAAAGAGAAGCCCCCTTAGATTGAAAACCCAGAGAAGAGCAACGACGAAAGGTGAGAGGAAAGGCAGATGAAGTGCTACCGTCTACTCTTGGGAGCCTTTTGAAGAACTGCCCCCCCTCCCCCCGTCATACGCTGTATCAGCACTGTACACCACACTCCAAACTCCGCCCTCTGCCCTCCGCAAGAGAAGGGTTTTCCTCTTGTCAAATTCTGGCAGCTGGCCAAGGGGAGTATGAGGGAACAAATTATTTATTATTTTAATTTATGTAATAATTTATATCCCGCTCCCTCCAGCTGAATGGCAGCTCGGGACGGTTCACAGATACAGTTAAAACAATTAAAATAATCCATAATATACAAAAGGGTTACTTAAACAATATAAAACAAACCATAAAAGAAGTAAAAGCCACTGGGAAACACCCCCTCCCTTATCCCTCCCCCCCAAAAAATCCCAGACAAACAGTCAGGTCTTACAGGCTCGACAAAAGGCCAACAGACTGGGAGCTAGGCAAGCTTCCTCTGGGTGGGAGTTCCACAGCCGCGGTGTGACCACCAAGAAGGTCCTCTCCATTGTGACCCCTTGGTTCACCCAGGGGACCTCCAGGAAGGCGCCCACAGCAGATCACAGAGGTCGCTCCAGGGCCCGGGGAACGAGGCGGTCACTCAGGTTGGAGGGGCCCAGGTCATGTAGGGCTTTAAAGGTGAAAACCAACACCTTGAATCAGGCCCAGAAGGCTATAGGCAGCCAGTGCAGAGCCTGGAGCATGGTTAAAATATTCTCCCTACTGCCCATCAGGAGGCGGACTGCTGCATTATGCACCGAGTCATCTCCAAGGGCAGCACAAAGTAGAGCGCGTTGCAGTAATCTAGCCTTGAGGTGATGAATGCATGAATGAGGGTGACCAGATCAGATTTTGAAACAAATTTTCTTTGTGAATATGAAAATATTGGTTTCAGCCCCACTAAGAGGTTATGTCTTATAGAATGAGTGAAAAACCAAGTGACACATTCATTACGCTTCTGAAGGGCTGTCAATTTAAATTTGGATATTCATGAAAGCCCTTACTAACGCTCAGATAGGTAGCATTTGGTATCCATAGATAATACCACCATTTTCTAGCAGCCTATAGGGTACCTGATTGCTACCCAAGTACCAAGTCAGGCATCTGCTTACCTGAAAATACTAGGTATTAATGTTACTGATTTATCATTGTGCTGATTGGTAAATGATAATTCGGTGCCAGAACATGGAAAAAACTGGGATGAGATATCAGGAAAACAGTACCAGAATTTGAAATATCAGTACCAGACAACAAAAATTTGGAGGTGGTAGTGGTAAATCAATGCCCAGGATGGGTTGAGTCCCACCATTCTGGCAGAAATAATAGCCGTTTTTGAAGGTTCTATTTTCAGCTCACATGTTTACCCAAATTTAATTTACATATATAAAAAATGCTATACATTTAACTCTGGAAGAAATAATGCAGAAATATGAATACATTGTGAAAGTGGAGCCATTTACTGGATGAGTTACTGTAACCTTCCCCACTCCCCCCCCCAAATAACATTGAGTATTTTCAGACATTACGAGATCATGCTTAAACGTGGGGAATTCCCACATGGTGATCGTGGTCGCGTCATGTCTGTTGGGCGGAACGGAAGCTCCCCAACAGATGTTCACCCCTGTGAATCACGGGGGGGGAATCAAATTGACCACGCAAACAGAGGTCCTGCCTGGACCATATCCATTTGCGTGTTCAATGTGATCCCCCCCCATGATCAAGGGGACCGTCTCGTCTGTCCCCCTACCACGGCCCAGAATCAGCGGCGGGACTCTGGGCCGTGGTCAGTGTGGGCGGGCACTGCGGGTGCATTGGCCGTGGCACCCGCCCATCTCCCACAAGGGTGGGCGGCCTAGGGAGAGTGGGGGGGCGGGGCTGTGCGGCCACACATTGACCCATGCGGCCCTGCCCCCTCCTCGATTCCCCGCCAGGATCAGCCGGCACGTCTGTTGGATGTGCCGGTTTGATCCCGGCGGGGGATCAATGAGTGATTCCATGACGGGGCCAATATAGGCCCCGTCAGGTCTGAAAATACCCAATGTTTTTATTCTCTTACTTGTGTTTTCGTTTTTTTTTAAAAAGTAATTCTTCTCCATATGCTTGATGGATCTATCAGTTAAGAGCCGTTTTTTCTTTTCTTAACAAAATAAAATCTGAGAACTAACAGAAGGTCAGCTGTCAAGATAGTTATCCAGCAGAGAAGTATGAAATCCACTGAGCCAAAAATAATCGTGTGCTATTATGTTACAAGCAAGACTCGAATTGTATACGTCAATTAGTTGCCATGAAGACATAACACATGGGGACATAGGCAAATCCTGGGTTAACCCTGTGTCACAGGCATAGAACTATTATTATTTGGATTGCACTATAAACTTGCATGAATATGTTAATGGTAGAATGCACAAATGGCTTGCGTCACTTACCAAAATATTTGAATAAATATTTGCAGATTCTCAAAAATCTGATAAATATGGATCCTCTCCAAATGGGAACATTTTTGATTAAGTGATCTGAAGGTTGGCTCCTCTGAACAACTCACATCACAGCTGAGGGAGAAGGGAAAAGAGAGAGCCGTGTCATGAAGGTATTAGATTTGGGGTTAGGAGCCGAGTTTAATTCACTGGCTGCAATCCTATGGCATGCACATCCGCGTGTACGCGCATGGGCACGGTTTGCACGTGGCACAATGTGCCAGCAATGGGGATGTTCATGGGTCCCATGAGGGCCTGCGGCTGTACACTTGCAGGGCTCCATGCAGGATCCACAGACCAGGGGATCAGGACCACTCTGTCTTGAAGATGCTTAATATTGGAGCTGAAACGGGTAGCAGAATAAAACCAGGAGCATTGCAGAGCCCAGCTCTGCAGCACGCCAGCCTGGACTTGTCAGTTTCAAAGACCAGCTGGTGCTTCCCCCTTGCGGCACCTCACAACTGGGCACTGTAGGGGGGAAATGGCCTTTCAAAGTGACAAGACTTGCTGTACCTGGGCCGGCTCCTGCCAGCACTTCCTCCACCCAAAGCTCTAGCACCTCACAGCTGTGAAGCACTGGAGGACTCAAAGAGTCAGAATCGGTCTTTCAATCTGACAGAAGCCAGCCCGGGCAGCTGTGGCCAGGTCGGCTCCTGTCACTTTGAAAGGCTGGCTGGCGCAATTGAGCAGCCCATTGGGTCCAATTCAAGCATTCATGGTGCCCAAATGGGACTGGGTCGGCTGCCTGGTTGCAGCTCTACCCCATCTGATCTTTGTCATGATGTTTGATTTCACAGTTTTAATTATTTGGCGGGAGAGGGGGTGTTTCATTCTGATTCAGCCATTATTTATTTATTTATTTATTTATTTTTGTTTTCGTGAGTGCCCATGTTGGCTCTATTTGATGTGAAATGGGGAAATCATTTCTTTTTTCCATCCCTAAATCCCATTTTAAGGATTTTACCTAAATCTCATTTCTGCACGTTACCTACACCATAAGAGTGCACAATTCATTTTCATTTTTAAAATTACTAAAATGAATGAAGCCCCTTTCTTTTTAGTAATTAAAATACAACACCAATAGGCAAGAGTAATGAAAATGGTGAAAATGAAAGGGGGAAAAACCATCCATTTTTGTTATTAAAATAAAATAAAATAAACCTGTGCACGGCCCCCAGGGCCATCCTGCTCATGTGCCCTTTCCAATATGGCGCCAGCGGCATCTTCACGATTTGGAAAAGGGCCGACAGTCTGCACATGCAGACTCAGGTACCTGATAGCCTGGAGGGTCAAATTTTGGTCCCAGAAGGTTGACTGGATCCCGGTGTTTTTCCAAAATTTCTTCCAGTCTCAGAATATCATCTTCCAGGCCCAATTTTTTGGTTTTCTGTTCCTATTTACTGACTGGTAATCGGAAAATTGGTACCACAAATTATCAATTTTCCAGGTATCCTGGTACCTGATTGATGAGTAGCACGTCAAATACCCAACACGGTAGTCAAAAATGTGGGTATTAGCCATGAGTAGCAAATCAGCTACTCATTTCAGCCTTAGTTCATGAGCCCCATCTCAAATGGGGGGAAGTGGAATGAGGACTTACTTCAAGTGTACGTGTGGGAGGAGGCCTGTTTAAGTTAAGACAGTGAAGGGATAGGGTGACTTGCCCCTGGATGGAGAGCTTTTTACAAAGTAATGTTCTGTCTGCCGGCTCCCGGTAAGATCGTACAAAATTTTGGGCCACAGAGGACCTTCCTTTACATATTCTCACCAACATCAGTGGGTCCAGTACAGATATCGGCTGAGCTTATTTATCTCCATCTAGTACCTCTGGGATGAACGTGCCAACCATGTACATTCTGTCCCCCTGCGAACATCAAAGAGATTTCTGTGCTCATGTGCCTACCCTCCCTTCTTTACAGATGTCACCCTTTATCAACAAACTTATGTTTTTCATAAAATTTTAGGAATGGCAGGTACCTCAAGGGGCATCCAGTCCAACCACCAGCTCCAAGGCAACATATCCTCTGCCTTCAACATCACAGACCGATGTCTGTCCATCTGGGTTTTGAAAATATCCAAGGAAGGAGATTCCATAACTTCCTTGAGCGATCTATTTCATTTCCCAATATTACTTACAGTTAGGAAGTTTTTTCCCTAAAATTTAACTGAAATCAACCTTGCTGATATTCCATCCCCTCTTGTTCTCTCTTCTGTGACAGCAGAGAACAAATGTTCAATAGCATTTTCATGGTATCATTTAATTTTTTTAGATATTTGAAAATTGCTTTCATGCCTCCCCCTCATCTTCATTTCTCTAAGCTGAACCTATCCAGTCCTTTCGGCCTTTCCTCATGTGGCTTCAAAAAAGAAACAATGGGTGGCAGCAGCTGTCACATAGTGATGTCCATTCGACCCTGGGGAGGGCTTTCCCCAGCTGGGAATGCTCCAGTTGCAGGAACAAATTTTTCCACAGACTCCTCCAGCTGGGGGGGCAGGGAGCGACGTGCTGCCACTTGGCTGCATTTCCAACATTGCCCGGCTCACCCTGCCATGATGGACCATCATGGCTGCCTATTACAGACAGCCATAGCTCGCTGCCATGGTAACCTCCCCAATGCCAGTCGGAGCCGGGCCAGAAACACATGGACACACACTCTGGGCCCGGCTTGTGTGCCTGGCTTTGGCCCATTGTAGGCCCGGCTCATATCAGACCCACGTTTCCCACCCAGCTTCTACCTGGCTTGGGTAGGAACTGGGCCCACATCTGCAGGCCAGAAACAGATGGCCCACCATGACACTTGGACAGCCAGGCCAAACCAGGACTAACTGGGCCTGCATCACATATGTTTTTTTTCCAATGAAAAGACCTTTTTATAGCTATGCAGAAGGATTATTTTTCATGCATTCAAGAATTTCTATTTAGTAAAAAATGTATAAGCATAGGGCGGAGCAACAAAAAAGATTCTGTACTGCAAAAAAGAAAATGAAAACGAAAAAAAGAAGAATATTTTTCTATCCAAAGTGAGGGCAAAAATTTAGAAATTATCCTTTAATTTGAAAATGTGTAAGTTGAAGGTTTTTTTTTAGCCTTCTTTGCCATCCTCCTTGCACATTCCATATTTTGCCTCAGTGTGTACAAAATGCAGGATGAGAATTGGAGATGCACTGAGATATGCATGCATGAGGAATTCATAAAAAAATAAATCTTTCAGTGCAATAAAAAAAAGGGGGAGAAGAAGAAACAGAAATTGAAGACTTTCAAATTTCAGAAGTATTTTTTCTCAATATTGGGGAACTTCCATGCAACCAATCTCTTTAACAGTTTGATCCATTCCAACCCATGTTATCTGATAAAATAGTTTCACCATCCAGTTCAAGAAGCCTCAGAGGGATTCCATGATTGCTTCTCAGCAATGATTGCTTCTCAGCAATTATTGCTTCTGAGGGTCAACATTTAATATATTCCTTGGACATAGTCGCTTTAAACCCAGGTATAATGTGTCTGGTAGCTTGTGGCTTCATGCCTCAGATGACGTGTTGGCCTTCAGCCATTGTCGCAGTCTTAATAAGGAAGTATCTCAGTGGAAGCCGCCTTTGCTTGGCATTTGGTGCCAGTTCCTCCTTTGTCTCCCAGTCTTTCCTGATTCACAGCCAATTGAAATGAAAGAAGTGTCTTCCTTGTGAACTTCTGATCATTCCTATATCTCACTTAATAGAACAACATATTTTCTCAGTGAGATTTTCAACTGTGGCATCTCATGAGTCATGTCGATAATTGAGAACCACCTGACATGCAGGATAATGGTGTAGCTTTAAGCTTATGCAACTTGTCACCCCAAATGAGAACACCAGTTTGCATGAGTAATATGGCATTACAGATATCTGTAATGATCAGAGAGGTTATTATTTTAAACTTTCTCATCTTCTCGAGGTCAAGTTTTTCATAAAACAACTTCTCTCAGTCTTTAGGGTTTCAATTCCAGGCAGCTCATCTGTATCTTTCTTTTTTTAACCCCCTTCCCCTTGGCCATTTTGAACTACAGTGAAATTTTTAACAGGCTCTCTTGTGGTCCTGAAGAACATGTAAAGTTCATTAATTCCCCAGGGTCCAATTCCAAGATCCCCAGAAGGACATTGTTAGGTAGGCAAAGAAGTCATTCTAATTCCCTAATCATGCCTATTCCCCCTTCATATGTCTTCAGGGACAAATAATCCTGGATGAGTGATGCATTTTCTTTCATAGAGCTTTACTTCAGGGCTTACGGTCCCTTCTCAGAGAGCCAATTAATTATAAGTCACATGCAATTTCTGGCAAAACGTAGGACACTTGAGTTGTTCCTTCTAATGAACAGGGTTCCTATTTTTCTCTTTGCGATGGAAAACCACAGAAAAACAGAGAATTTGCCTTTTTCCGGAGAATTTAGCAGAAAATGGCAAAAATGTACAGGTTTGGGAGGAGGACACAGAGTGCAGGGCAGCGAGGATGCAGAATGGAGCTGGGAGAAGCTACCTGGACCCATGTGCTGTGGAGGGGCAGGGACTCTGCATTTGGAAGGGTGCTACAGACCTCCTGTGGGTTGCGGGGGCAGGGGAACTATGAATTGGAGAGTCAGGTCTTCTAGGCCTTGGGAAGAAGGAACAGGAGATGGGCCTAATTGGGCCCACAGCAGCTTCACATGCTGTTGGCAGAGCTGTCTGGGACCAGACTGGGAGGAAGAGGCAGCAAGTGCAAGGTAGTGGGGGGAAGCAACCTGAAGGCATGTGCTGGGGGTCGGGGGTGGTGCATTTGGAGAGGTGCCACAGACCTCAATTTTATTTTATTTTTTGGACTCTTGGTGGGACAGGTAGCTGTAAAATTGCATAAAAATTAAAACATGACAAAATGTGGCCTTCTAACTCATACCTACATGTAGTGTGGTAAGGGAAAGTCAACTTGCATTTACATTTAATCACATAAAAAACAAAGATTTGGGGGGGTTGAATCAGAACATTTATGGTTTTTTATTAGAGAATTTTCAATTTTTTGTCACAGAAAACTAGGAGCCCACTAATGAATAGTAACTGGTTATTTTTCAGCAGGAGACAAGCACCCTTCATTAAACTTGCAAGAAAGAACAAACATGCTCTTGGTTTCTTTCCAAGTCAATGATGAAACTGTTTTCTTCTCTTGGCATGAACAGAATTTTGGTTGTTTGGTGAAAAGAGTCAAATAATTCACTGATATGAATTTCCTGGGTTTTCTGGCAAAGGCCACAATGACCACCAGACTGAACACTTGAATCCAATCCATCATTTCCATGTTGGATGAATCCTCTTACAGATTTGCCAGTCTTCTGAAAGAAGACGGAAGCCAATTCCCTTCCACTCAAAAGTTTTCATTTCTTCCAGGAGAGACAGCATTCTCTGTATTTCTAACCTACCTATTTCATTATATTTCCGACGTGATTTCCCCCCCTATTTTTGACATGGTATGCATTTTTTAGTTTCAGAGATGACTTTGAATCATCGCTGTCAGGTTTGCAGTAACTGAACCAAAATGATAAAAATTCGTTCCTGAGCAGTAATCGTTTATTGACCAATGGTTAAACTGAGTTGCCTCATTATTACTTTGTGCTGTTTATCCTGTTTCCATTTTCTGTTTCCCTGTCCATTCCACAGTTATCAGCCCCTTCCATTTATCCATAATTCATTCCCTTCTTTTCTCTCCTGGACTCTTGTTTCAAATTTAACTCAGTTTCCCATTGGATTCCCAGTTCAAATCTTCTGAATGCAGCTTTGCTCTTGGTCTGGGAGTAAACTGGACATGACAAAATGCAGAAAGACAGCAAAATGGTTATCCTCGGGCTGGTTCAGATAAATAATTCCAGTTTCGCAGAACATTTCCATGAAATTTGAATGGCTTAGCGCCAAAATAATTTTTCAGGCAGAATTCTAACCGAACCATTGCCTTTTTTACACGGGCAGCACCCATGCATGAATATCCTGGGTGTTCATACGTAAGTTCTGTCTGTGTAAATCCCATGGCGGGGGTGGTGGTGGTTGTGTGTGCATGCACGCTCCCACACACATGCACGCATACCAACCTCCACCCAGCGAAAACGGCAGTTGCTTTTTTGTTTTTTCCCCCATTCAGTCCAAGTTTCAATTGGACCAAATGAAACATCCAGTTCCGACAGAATCAGAACTGGGTGAAAAGTTCACTTTCAGCCCTAGATTACACTGTAAATTGGTTAAGTGCAGAGACTCATGTTTTCCCCATGGGAAAAAATGCAGTGAACATGAGTCACTGATTATGAGATAATGGTGTTGGGGCCTATCCCATGCCCCATGTGTGCTGTGTGAAATCCACACACTGTCAGGCGCCGATGGCACCTGTGTCGAGGGTGGAGGGATCTGCACTGGGGGTCGTGAGTCCATGGGAGGTGGCAGATAGAATGCCCAGCTAGACAGGAGGCCACAAAGACCAAGGAGTTGGTGGAGCTAAATCCCCCTCAATGTTGAGCTGCCGACGTGGCGCAGCAGTGATGCAGAGGCAGAGGGAACAGCTGAGGGAAGGCAAGAAGGGAGTGGACGCATGCGCAGTAGTGCAGAAGTACCACGACACTCAGAACGCTTGAGGCAGCAAGCATTGTGGCAGGGAACGGGGTTAGCTGCATAAAGGCAGTGGATCCTCTCCTCTCGGTGCCGGTAATCAGTGCTCTAGCTGAGAGACTGGCCTCTACTAACCCCGAGGAGTGTGTAGGCCATTGTGGAGAGCGTGGTGAGAGTGAGTGTGAGGTGAGTGTGAGGAGAGAAGGTAAGAATGTGTGGGTGGGTGTGAGAGTGTTAGACCAGTTCCTTCCCTACCTTTTTCCTGTCTGTGTGTGTACCCTGCCCTAGGGGCCCTCGTCCTGGGTGTCCTCCCCGTACCTTCCCCCACCTGTGTGAGACATGCGAAAGCATTCACCAGGTGCAGCACTGAAGGTTACTGTGATGATGATCTAGGTGATGATCTAGGCTTGAAGGTCAACTACGATCCTGAGGGATTTTCTTGTAATACACGTGAACATGGGTGCAATTCGTTCTGCTTCCTTTACCCTATTCCTCACACACGCATTCATGTGCATGCAACCCCCCCCCATACATCCATTGAGACTGCATTGTGCCATGTGGAGGGGGTTTCGCCAAAGTGTATAAATCAGTTTTGGTTAATCAATTAAGCCAACAGTATGCAGTTATCAGTTGGTTATATGATAAGCTATCCAGAATTCTGGTTATTAACTTTGTTTACAGAATTAGCTCTCTGTCTATTTCATCTCTATCCCAACTACCAAAGCAGGAGTCTGCTTCCACCAAAGTGTTCTTTCTTGACAGTGTTGACACAATACCCAATGCCATTTAAATCTTACCACACCCACAGTCCGCTTCTTGGGCAGCGATCTATCAGGCATAACTTACTACAATAGCAAGTAAAGCCAAGTCAGAGAAGTAGATCAAGAGCCAATTGGATTTGGAAGGGCCTACAGAAAGAATCAAATGCCCAGTGGATTCCACTGATAAGAAATCTATGTTCTATAATTGTCAGAAATGTCACATGAGAACTGTGCGACTACACTCACTGGAAGCTAAGCAACTCTGAATCTTTCCTTTCTTTTTCTTTTTCTTTTTTCTTTTCCTTGCCTTTCCCTGAAAGTTCAGGGCACGTAATCCAAATATAATATAATATAATATAATATAATATAATATAATATAATTAATTTGAACTACTTTGTCTCCATCTCTTATATTTTGGACAAAGATGGCAACCACACACTCTGTCTACACACACACATGCACACACACACAGTCACTCAAGCCCATCAAATGATTTGTATGTCTTCCCTGGAATAAAGAAGTAAACTACTCCTGTTTAAACAAGCTGTAACTATTCCAAAGGCAGATCTGCCCTGTAATGCAGAAGGGTATTTGAACCCAAGGTGCCAGTGGACTCCTTTGCAGCCCAGAACAGCTGGCGCTGCAAGGATCTTTGGTGAGGCCAAAGACCTGTCCCGTGGCTTCCAGTGGGGCACCAGCACTGGAAGGGGCTTATCAGCAGCATGCCTGCCAGCCATCATGGCTTCACATTCCAGCAGGGGGTTGGGAGCCAATTAGGCTCGCTCCCATCCCCACACCACCTCACTCACCCGTTTTCGAGGTCTGGGAGTCGGTGCTGCAGGGACCCTCCCCATGGCAGAGGGAGAGGGCGACAGGGACAAAGACCTGCCCTGTTGCTTCCGGCAGGGTGCTGGCCCCGGCAGGGGCTTATCAGTAGCGTGCCTGCCAGCCACCACTGTACCACATTCCAGGAGGGAGCTGGGAG
Organism: Sphenodon punctatus; assembly: GCA_003113815.1. NCBI lineage: Eukaryota > Metazoa > Chordata > Lepidosauria > Sphenodontia > Sphenodontidae > Sphenodon > Sphenodon punctatus. The sequence goes on along the minus strand of QEPC01004060.1, from coordinate 3,556,971 downwards.
TCGGTTGGGCTCGCCCTCATCCCCACACCACCGTGCTTGCCCATTTTCGGGGGCTGGGAGCTGGCACTGCAGGGACCCTCCCCCCTTCCTGGTGGCAGAGGGGGAGGGGCCAAAGATCTGCTCTGTGGCTTTCGGAGGGGCACCAGCCCTGGCAGGCGCTTACCAGTGGTGTGTCTGCCAGCAGCGCCACAGGTGTGAGCCATAGGTGCATGACTAAGTGCCATGCCAAAGGGCCCTTGGGTGTGGCCCTTGGTGGGGCCTGGTGGGGCTGGGGTGTGGGAATTTTACTGGTGTTTTTTACTGTTAGTGGGTGTTTTGAGGGAGGTATTTGTGGGGGGTTATATAGTGGGGAGGGTGAATAGTGGGGTGGTTAAGGGATGGGGATTATGGAAAGGAATTGGGTTAGGGAGGGGTGAGGGTTCAATTTGGGGATGAGGGGTGGGTGGAAATCCTCCCCTCGATTGGGGAGGGACAGTCAGAGGGGAGTCGGGGCTGGGGCTGGGTGTGGGGGGGACACAGACATTGGGGTTGTGATGGAGCGTGGGAGGAATGGTCAGTATGGGGGTTATGTAGTTCAAACCGGGTGATAGGACAGGGGTTTAGTATCTGTTCCCCATGCCACCAGCTCCCCACCCCACAGCAGTGGTGGTTCTGGATCAGAGGGCCCCTGACCATGTTTTGATGCTGGTGAATGCAAGGTCGGTAGCAAATAAAGCAACAACGGTTGAGGAACTGATCCTGGACCATGCATCCGACCTCGTATGCATCACAGAAACCTGGCTGGACACTGAGTTGGGGCCTATCTTGGCTGACCTTGTTCCTGCCTGGTATTCCATGCAGCATCAAAGGGATGTAGTCAGTCAGAGGGATGGGGGATGTAGCCATTGTTTTTAGGGAGGGTTGGGCTGTTTGGAGGTATCCGGTGCAATCCATAGTGGGTATTGAGGGTCTCCATCTGGTGTTTGATGTGGCAGGGGACAATTTGGGCGTGCTGCTTGTATACCGTGCACCCACCTGTATGGCGGCCTCCTTACGTGCTCTAGCAGATCTAGTGTCTGTGGTGGTGTTGTGGTCCCCAAAGACGATAGACTTGGGGGATTTCAACTTCCATGTCGATGTCAAACTTGGGGGTGTGGAGCGTGAGTTCATGGCAACCATGGGCCTGTCCCAAAGGGTCAATGGCCTGACACACCAGGGGGACATACCTTGGACTTTATGTTTTGCACTGGATTTGAGTTGGGGAGTCCATTGGTGGGGGAGATATCAACTGTGCCCTTGTCATGGACAGACCATTACCTCTTGCAGGCCTCTCTCCTGGTGCACGTCTGCCCCCGGATGGGCATGGAACCTATTTGAGTAGTCCACCCCTGTAGACTGATGTAACTGGTTTGGTTCCAGGAGGCTTTGGGGGATATACCCTCTGATCTGGACGACTGTCCCATCAATGGCCTTGTTGAGCTGTGGAACATCATGCTGATGGAGGCCATTGATCAGATATCTCTGAGGCGTCCGCTTCCCAGACAGCAGCACTGTAGGCTTCCCTGGTTTTCGGAGGGACTGCTGCTGCTGAAGCAGGAGGTAAGGTGGTTGGAGCAATGCTAGTGTCATTCACATGCTGAAGCCGACATGTTGCGGCACAGAGCAAGTTTACGAGCCTATACCATTGCTATGTGGACAACAAAGAAAGAGTTCTTTGCTGCCCTCCTAGCATTTGCTATTAAATTCCTTCCAGCGGAGCTGTTCCAAGTGGTGTGGGGACTGGTCAGTCCAGCCGCTCTCCACCTTAGAGTGGAATCATCTAGTACCTGCTGTGTCTTGTTTGTGGATTATTTTGTAGATAAAATCGCTCGGATTCACCTTGGTTTTGATGCTGCATTTTCTGCAGTGAGGCAGTTGGAGGTTAAGAAAGCCCCACCTTGTCCTTGTTTGTGGGATCAGTTTTGGTCGGTGACCCCTGCTAATGTGGAGGATGTTCTTGTGGCTGTCAGGGTCACCTGTTGTGAACTGGGCCTTTGCCTGTCCTGGTTGGTTAAGGCCTGCCGGGAGATGTTGAGGCCGCTACTGGCGGGGGTTGTCAATGCCTCCCTTAGGGAGTGCAGGGTGCTGAACTGTCTTAAAGAGGTGGTGGTACAACCCCTGCTCAAGAAACCATCGCTTGATGTTGACTCCCTTGCCAATTATTGGCCGGTCTCTAACCTTTCCTTTTTAGGGATGGTTATTGAGTGGGTGGTGGCCTGGCAGTTGCAGGAGCATCTGAATCATGTCGGTTTTCTTGATCCCCCACAGTCAGAATTTTTCCTGGGTTATGGCACTGACACTGCACTTGTGGTGTTGGTTGATGATATTCACCGAAAATTAGATCAGGGCTGTTTGGTCCTGCTGATTCTATTAGATCCGTCGGCGGAGTTTGATACCATTGATCATGAGATGTTGGTGACACACCTGTGGGACCGTGCAGGGGTGGGCAGTATGGTTCTTGAATGGTTCCGCTCCTTCCTGGCTCTAAGAACTCAATGAGTGGTGCTCGGGGATTATTTTTCATCATACCGAGCCCTCTCGTGTGGAGTCCCGCAGGGTTCTGTTTTATCCCCTTGCCTGTTCAACGTGTATTTGCAACCGCTCGGTGAGGTGGTCAGGAGGATTGGTGTGCAGTATCATCAATATTCTGGTGACACCCAGCTTTACTTCTCTTTTTCATCAGATCCAGGCTCAGCAGACTCGGTGCTTTCCAGGTGTCTGACAGCTGTGAGGGATTGGATGAGGGCTAACTAACTGAGACTGAATCCTGACAAGATGGAGGTGATACTGCTAGGTAAGATGATTGAGTTGGCTGCCCCCATTGTTGATGGGGTCTACCCTCCATTGGTTTCCAAAGTACAGAGTCTGGGGTGCTCCTTGATTCGCAACTCTGCCTTGATGTTCAGGTGGAGGCTGTGACAAGGAGTGCTTTTCACCAGTTACATCTGTTGCGACGGCTTCAGCCATATGTCTCAGACTCCGACCTGGCCACTGTCATCCATGTTTGCATCACCTCTAGATGAGACTACTGTAACGCACTCTATGGGGGGCTACTCATGACAATGGCTTGGAAATTGCAGCTGGTGCAGAATGCGGCATCGCACCTCCTGATGGGGGTGGGTCGATGGGAAGATATTACACCAGTTCTCTGTTCTCTGCACTTGCTGCCGATAGTTTTACGGGCCTGATTCAAGGTGTTGGTACTTGTCTATAAAGCCCTAAGTGGTTTAGGCCTTACCTATCTGCGGAACTGCCTCACTCCATGGGTCCTGGATCAGCCCCTGCCGTCATCGGGGGTTGCTCTTTCTGAGGTCCCCTGAGTCTACTGGGGGGTCACGATGGGAAGGGCCTTCTTGGTGGCCACCCTGCAGCTGTGAAACTCCCTGCCAGTGGAGGTTCATTTGTCCCCGGATCTCCCCTCATTTCATCACTGTTGGAAGATGTGGCTGTTCTGCCTAGGTTTTGATGGAGAGGGAGGGAGGGTGTGGGGAATGGGTTAGGATGGTGGGTGGTTAGGGATATTTCTATTCCTCCCATTTAGTAATATTTTAAAGTTGTTTTTAATGTTATAACTTGAAATGTTGTTCACCACACAGAGCTGCTTATGGCAGGATGGGCAGACTATAAATGTTTTCAATAAATAAATAAATAAATAAATAAATGGAAACTGTCTAAAATAAAGTTCCCATTATAATCAGTAATCAGCTCCCTGAAATGCTAGCCCCACCTGCCAAATTTCTGGATAAGAAAATAGACCTTATGTTTCCTCCTGAAAACTCTCAGATTCAGGCATTGTCAAACTTCCATGGGAATGGAGTTACAGAGCTGTGGCACAGCTGTTGAAAACACTTCTCTACTCCCCCATGCCATACGTAGGGCTGAGACAAGAATAAGTGTTTCTGTTCCGCAAGGAAATACCGACTTTTTCTGAGCACTTGCGTTTGTACTTCATAGGTCTCCGGTGACTCAGCGCTTCCACCATTGTCTATCTCGGTACCTGTATTTTTGTCATTTTCTGTCATTTTATTACTTCCTATCATTTTTTTGGTCAATTTTCATAACTTTCCAGGACTTTTCATCACTGTCCAGAACTTTTACAACAGTTTTACAGTACTTTGATAGCACTTTTACAGTCATGTCCAGCACTTCCCAGGCACTTTTGCATCTCTGCAGCCCCTGGGTGTTGCACGCAGGGTGCACACAGTGTTTGGGAATGACCACATAGCATCTCTTGAAAAAATAACAACAAATGTGTTAGGCGGGGTGGGGGTAAGGAAAAGGGTCTTATACTCAGAACCTCGGGGGGAATAGGTTCCTTGTCCAGCTCCAAGTCCAATGTGCCCCACACAGGAGTAAATGGCCCTCAGGATCTTGTGGGGGCATTCTTTCCAATACTGAGAAGAACCCAGATCATCACAGGGTGGAGAGGACAGGTTTCCCCAAAAGGGAGGAAGGGAGAACTCGAGACCAGGAAGGGGAAACAGAGATACAATACTTACACACGCTCCAAGACTACCACCAAGGGGCACCAGGAACAGAAGTGCACATGGAGGAGATCCTGAGTCCAGGAGTGGAGGGCTGTCATGGAGGGTCTCTAGGGGAAGCTACACAGACTGCCAAGGGGTGTAGGAGTATGAGGTGGGCACCCACTCACGCACTTAGACTCACGAGCACTCTTGCAACCACCAAGTCACACCCAATCACACACACGCAAACTTAAGTACAACAACAGTCACTCTATGAAACAGATTCAATAACTCTCAACGAACAAGGTAGGGTCAACCTCTCACAATGATTACTGGCGGGGAGTAGGTGTCCTGCCGGTCCTTTTATGTGTCTTCTCCAGAGGCACCTCAGGTGTTGCTTCTTCTGCCTCCCGGGACCCACCCCCATGCTCCCATGGCTGGGCGGACCCTATGCCCTGCAGTATTGTGGTTCTCAAGCTGTGCGCTGCACCGTAGTTGTGCTCCCGGTTTCCCAGCAACCCAGGGAGTGAGTGACATGGCATAGGTATGTGCGAACAGATCGTTGTTCGAGTTTGGTCATTCGGTCCAGTTCAGTCTGGTTTTTCATAGGGATGGGTGAACCGAACGTGGTTCGGATGTTCAGATGTTCGGTCATTCAGTTCGAAACCCGAGTTCGGGTTTGATGGTTCAGTTCAGCCGAGTTCGGTTTGGCTGAACTTGGCCAAATATTAAAAAATAGCGAAAGTTAAAGCGAAACCAAACCAATACCGAAACCTAATTTTCGGTCCTGGAAAGACGTTTTTCCTGCCTCCCAACTCATCCAAACTCGTCCAAACACGACTGAACTGTTCAGTCGTTCGTGAGTTCGGTTTGGACGTTCAGATTGGATGTCCGAACAGACTGAGTTCAGTCTGAACTCCGAACATCTGAACTGCGTTCGCCCATCCCTAGCTGCTCGGGCCTGTCGTTCGGTTCGGTCGCCGAGTTTGGGTTCGGTAGTTCGGTCCAGTGGAGATCGGTTCAGTTTGGGCGTTTGGAAAAAGGTATCGTGTGATCCGGTGATCGTGTCAGAAACTGGAAACTGGAAATTCGAGTGCGTGTGGAGCTGTGTGGTGAGAGAGTGTGTGTGTTGTGGCTGGCTGGGTGTTTGGTGTGTTTTGGCTGTGTTTGTGTTGGACTGTGTGTTGGTTTCAGTTTGACTGTTGGTTTGGCTGGGTGGAGAGTGTTGGTGGGTCACTGTTAGTGTTGGCGAGTGATTGTTTTGTTTTTTTTTAAAAATGAAGAAAGTGACCATTAAATGCCGGGCCTGGGGGAAGGCCAAGGTGGTGGAGCCGGTGGTGGAGGAAGAGGCTCCTGTCACTGCTGCTGGACCTTTGGTGGTGAAGGAGGAGCAAGAGCTGGTGGGCACAGGAGGTGCTTTCACTACTGTCAGGTTTGTAAACTTTTTTTTTTACAAGGACAAGAAGAATACTATCCATTAGAGCCAGCTCACTGGTGTGCGGGTGGGTGCATGGGCGGTGGGCATCAGTCAGGCACAAATGGTGGGCATCAGGGAGTGGCAGTGGATGTCTGCCACAAAGAGAGAGGGTGCTGTAATGTGGGGGGCTCTTCCAGCAGTCAGTCACGAACATGAGCACTCCCACCCAAACATGTGCCAGGCTAGCAAGGGTCTCCACTCTCCAGTTGCCATCCCCACGCACCCACAAACAAGGGCAGGATTTCCACATGCCAACAAGGGTCTCCGCATTGCCATCCCTCCCCAGCACCAAAGGAAGGGAAGGCTTTGCACATGCCAACCATCCAGGGTCACCGTCTCCGGTTGCCATCCCTAGCACCCCCAAGGAGGGAGGACCAGAGGCATCATCATAAATGCATGATATTACTTTGGTGTTGTTTGTGTGTTCCTGTTTCAGAGAGGAATTGGATGCCGATGTTGGTGCCACACCATGCAGGACAATGAGGTGGAGGTCGCCAGTGCCACCCCCAGACAGTGGGCGGACAAAGTCCAATGTCTGGAGGTGGTATGAGAAGCATGAAAAATATGCCATCTTCATGGTAAGGCACGGGGGCTGGAACAACAGGGAATGGATTGCCCTATGACCTGTTAGGAACGGAAGTCCCCTGCAGAGAGAGATTGGTCACCCACCCACTTGTGGAGACAGAATGCAGGCAGGGCTTGACACAGACCATTGGTCTGACAAACTTTGGCACTTCTTATGTTCCTATCTTTTTATGCTCTTTAGATCTGCAAGAAAAGATTCTGGAGGCAGAGAGAGGGGACCACATCGGGGCTAATCGCCCATATTGAAAGGCTCTATGGCCAGATGGTGAGGCAGCAGGAGGACTCTGGCATGGCCATGGAGCTAGAGCATCAGCATCAGAAGAAGGGGGGAAGGCAACCCGAAAGTGACGCCATCAAAGCCCTTCCCCCTCCTCCAGTCCTGATGTGGAGTCCCCCGGACCCCAGGAGTCTGCAGTGGGAAAGACCTTTCGGGCCGAAGTGGAGAGGCCTGGCCGCCAGATAATGACGGGCGTACACACCATGGAGAACCACCTGGTGGAAACGTTCCAGGCTCTCGAGGTGGAGAAAAAGCAGGTGGAGGCATACTCCCAGTACATCTCCGCCGAGATGGAGAAGCTGGAAATCTACCACCAGGTGGTCTCCAGGTGGCATGCAGACGTGGAAGGGGCTGTGGAGTTCGCCTTGGCTCACGGCTATGAAATGACAGAGCACAGGGTGGCCGACCCTCAGTCCTGCGCTGCGCCCTGCCATCTTTTGCCTTTCCCCCATGTTCCCGGGGACAGGCCCAAAGACTAATAAATAGTTTCCTTAAGTTCCTTAAGTTTCCTTTCAATGATTGGTTTTGGTTTTATAATGTTGCTGTTGTTGTTTTGTTCTAGTTGTTTAAATAGTTTGAATAAGAGTTGTTATATTTGTTGTTACGAGCTTCTTTTGAACTGTCCAGTCTTTTATCCCTATGTGCTGAAGTTCTGGCTGGCAGGTGACAGAATTGCATACAACTTGTCAATCCCTACTAGAAGCATCTGGCAGGCTCCACATGTAGCATAGTTAAGGTATTAACCCAAAGCTGTGCCAGGCAGCAGCAGGATCTCAACTGCAGACAGCCCCCCATGAGGGGCAGGGCTTGTGTCTGTGTGGGTGTGCCAGAGAGAAAAAGTGACAGGCTCCTTGGCAGCGGGCAGCAGGTGGCGGGAGCTGGTGGTCAGAGGGGCTTTTATTTCCAGCAGCTTCAGAAGGCATCTGTGGGTGGGTGCAGAGGAGTAGGCTGTTTGGGGAGGGGAGCAGACTGGCGTGCGGGCACCGGGCTTCGGAATGCAGTGGAATGGAATGCAGCCCCCAGTGACTGGAATGATGGTCCCAGAATCTTGTTGATGGTTCCTGGGATGGGTGGGCATGACTGATTCAGGTACAATGGAATGATAGCCTATTTGAGTTTAATAATAATTATGTCCCAAGAATTAGAGCATGGTTGGGCACACTTCATACAATCAAGTAATAGGTGGTAGCAGCAGGTACAGGAATGCACACAGACAGGCATGCACATACAATATGTTGTGTTATATTGCTGCTGGATGTGGGCAATGGGCATCGATCGGCACATGAGCACAGATGGGAGTTCTTCCTGGATCTGGCAGGTGGCAGGTTGAGTTGGATACACCTACCTCTCCCCCTTCCCCTCCATCTCTTTCGTTCTAGTGGGGAGCCTCTCTCTCTCTCTCTGGCCATATAGTGCATGTGACACTATGGGTGGGATCACATCTGTCTCTCCTCCTAGCAGTGGAGAGACTTTCTCTCTCTCTCTCTCTCTCTCTCTCCATGAACAGCAGGTTGCATAAAGAAAAGGTGGAATGACAGTGCCCCGTGAGCAAAATGACAGGGCACAAGAAGCCAGAGGGAGGGTCCTGGGCTGGGGATAGAGTGGTAGGGATGCGCAAACAGAACCGAGTTCAGAAATTCGGTTCGGTTCAAAAATCAAGTTCGGTTCGGAAGTTTGGTTCAGTCGACCGAACTAGTCGAGTTCGATCAAATTCCGAAATTCCAAACCAAGTTCATACATTCAAAACCGGTGTTTTAAGCTGTTTTTGGCCTTTCAAATTGGTTCAGATTTGACTGAACAGTTCAGTCGAATTCGAGTTTGGTTCGGACGTTTGGTTTGGTCGATCAAACTAGTTGAGTTCGCTCTGAACTCCGAGCTTCTGAACCGCGTCCACACATCCCTATAGAGTGGCAGCTTCTAGATATTGGACACAGCCTTCCCTGCCAGTAACGTAGGCCCAAGAACCCTGACAGCGGGTCCTGGGGTTGGAGTGGCTGTTTCTTGATGCCATGGCATAGACAGCATATAGGTCTGGGGGCCATTGGCACTAGCATCACCAGACATTGGTTGCCAGGGTAAAGAACCCTTGGCACAGACAGCATATAAACCTGGGTGCCATTGGCACCAGCATAATCAGACGTTGGTTGTCAGGGTACAGAACCGTCAGCACAGACAGCATATAGGCCTGAGGGCCATTGGCATCAGCATCACCAGACATTGGTTGCCAGGGTACAGAACCCTCAGCACAGACAGGATATAGGCCTGGCCTGGGGGCCATTGGCACTAGCAACACCAGACATTGGTTGCCAGGGTACAGAGACCTTGTCGAAGACAGTATATAGACCTGGCCTGGGGGCCATTGGCATGAGCATTACCAGATATTGGTTGCCAGGGTACAGAACTCTTGGCACAGACAGCGTATAGGTCTGGGGGCCATTGGCAATAGCAGAAGCACACATTGGCTGCCAGGGTACAGAACCCTTGGCACAAATGGCATATAGGCCTGGGGACAATGGCAGCAGCAGACAGTGGGTTGGCAGGGTACAGAACCCTTGACACAGACAGCATATAGGCCTGGTGGCCATTGGCACTAGCAGCAGCAGACATTGGTTACCAGGACAGGCAGGCAAGTGACGTGGCATGAGCAGCAGTCAGGCAGACTGAGGCAGGGTTTGAGCTTTGCAAACTGGGTGGATGGGCAGGCACGCAGCATGGCATGAGAGGTAGTAGGGAAGATGGGCTTGGACAGGCTTTGAGCTAGGCAATCTGGGTGGGCAGACAGGCAACTTGGTATGGGAGGCAGGAAGGTGAACTGAGGCATGCTTTGAGCTTGGTGGAAAACTGGGTGGGAAGACAGGCAGTGTGGCATGAGAGGCAGTAGGGCAGGCAGGCTGAGACATTGGAAGCAGGGAACTCAGATAGGCTAGCAAATACTGTGTAGCGCGAGAGAGCGAGAGTCAGTTAGTGTCACATAGGCGGGGCAAGATCATGTAGCCATAAGGCCGGCTGGCAGGCTTACAGTTTGTTTCCCAATGCCAACTTGCATCATGAGGTCAGTCAGATAAGGCGGCTGAGGCCGTTTAGCATGAGAGAGAGAGAGAGAGAGAGAGAGAGAGAGAGGGTAGGTGCCAGGCATTGGGAAGGAGGGAGGGAGGGAGGGACAGCACCTCAGCATCACAGGAGCAGTAGCCCTAGCCCAGATTGAGGAGGAGGAGCCCCGTCCCAAGACTGCCACTGGCATACGATGGCGTGTGCCACTGCACCATCACTCCTTGTCCAGGGGCAGCTCGGAGAATCCCAGCAGTTGAAGGTTGACCTTCAAGAAGAGCAACTGTTCCACCAACTTGGCCCCCAGTCTCAGGTGGTGCAGGGAGCAAATGTCCCCTGCCACAGAGAACACCCGCTTGTTGGGGACACTGGTTGGTGGGCTGGACAGGATACTCTTGGCCACTTTTGACAGGGCCGACCACACGTCAGTCTTGCCGGCCCAGTAGTCCAAGGGATCGCTGCTGGGATCAATGCATGGCTCCTCATCCAGGTAGGTTTCCACTGCTGCTGAGGCGCCATCATACTCCCTCTGGGTAGCTCTGGGTGGGATCACCTGCCCCGCTGCCCTCAGCCACGCTGCTTGCCCTTTTGTGCTGGGTCCCATGCTCCCCAGAGTGGGCTGCGCAGAGGAGGAGCTGCTGACAGCAGGGGTGCTGCTGCTGCTGCTGATCCAGTTGCTGCTACTGCTGCTGGTGCTGCTTCTAAGGCTAGGCCTGGAGGCAGGGATAGACCCCGCTGACTGAAAGGGTGGCTGCTCCCACTCCCACCATCCCCAGGGGTGTCCTGCTGCTGCCACGCACTCTCAAGAGCCCGCTCTGCCTTCTGGACCCTCCCCACAAGATCATTCTTCCAGTTGCCATAGAGGGATGACTTGCGTGCCACACTGCCCTTGACCCTGGGGTCCAGCATTGTTTCCAAAAAATATTCCCCCAGCAGCAGAAGCTCATCAAACCTCGCCTTCAGGCGTGTCTTGGGCTTCTGCACCATCCCAACTGTCTCAGCCCCCAGCTTCTTGCCCCGAGGGCCGCAATCCTGCCCCTGCAGAATCTCCTCAAGACTCCTATGGAGACTCTGGACCAGAGGGGTCACCTGACTGATTGTGGCTGTGGAGGAACTGATGGTCTCCGTCACTTCCAGGACCTGTCACAGAACAAAGACCGCCTGGGAGAGGATTTCCCATTCTGCCCCATTGAAGCCTGGAGGAGCCCCGCTGTCTGTGTCCAATTGCACCTTATGCAAGTTGACTTTCTACTCCACAAGCCACTCAAGCATCAGGAAGGTGGAATTCCACCTGGTGGAGACATCCTGCACCAACTGGTGCACTGAGCGGCTTTGCTCTCCCTGCTTGGCCCTGAGGAGTTCACTGCCCTTCATGCTGTGATTAAAGAACCCAGGCAGCTCCCTCCCCCGCTGGATCAGGGATCTAAGGGTGCCTTCCCCAATCCTTTTATCTCTCAAGCCCAGAGCATCCCTGACCACCAGGTGGAGGTTGTGTGTGGTGCAAGGGATGTTCATGAAGCCCCCATCGTGGATAGCCCTCACTATATTCACCGCATTATCAGTCACACACCCCGGGGTGAACGGTGCACCTGGTGTGACCCACTCCCTCACTGCAGCATTAAGAACTGCCTCTATGATCTTGGCAGTGTGGGGGCAGTCCATGATTTCCGCCTGAAGCAGGGCCCACCTGTACTCTGCTTGAGGACCCCTCATGCCACTGTCAAATGCCAACTCTGGGTTCCTCTACTAGTGCGCCGTCACCACCAGCTATGCATGCTAGGTGTTTCGACCGGACCACAGGTTAGTTGTGAAATGGACAGTGGCACCCCCAGCCCCTACCACCTGCTCCTTCAAAGCCCCGTACAGGGTGGGAACCACCATATGACTAAGGGTGGTGCAGGATGGCAGCTTAATCTGTAGGGTCAGGCACCCCATCAGTCGCTTAAACCTGGTGTCCACGACAATGGAGAAGGACTGGCCATCGACAGATATCATCTCGCCCAACAGGCATGTGGCTTTTTCATGAAAGCCACGCAGCCCTCCAGCTGCCGATGGCCTTGGCAGCTGCCCCCACTCCAGCTCCATTGTGGGCATGCAAGGCTCCTCCTCCTGCTGCTCCCCCCCAGCAGTGATACTGCTCTTGCTGCTAGATGCAGCCACTGAAGCAGGACGGTTGCCCGATGAAGGATGCGGATGACTGGCTGCTTGGGTTGGGAACCTGCTACGATCCACTGACCCTGCCTCCCCGTGTAGCAGTGCAGCACTGCGGCACGATTTCAGGTCCCTCGACATAGCGGTTGTCCCCAGGTTGGTGAGCACCTGCCCTCGCTTCACCACCTTATTGCACAAAGTGCACTGCACCTCCCGCAGATCATCTGCCTGCACCACCTTAAAATGCTCCCAGAACCATGATTTTTTAGCCCCTGCTGCCTTCTGGCCTGCGCTGGGTGACACACTCCTGGGAGGGGCAGGACATGGTGGCACTGGTGACACAGATCATTGAGGGACAGCCATCACCTCAGCAGCACCAGATACAGAGACCTCCTCCACAGAAATCTCTGCATCATTGTCCCCATCCCCAAATAGATTGACGGAGGCTGTTTGACTCCCCATGCTGCTCCCACTCTGAGCAATACTCTCCCCCTGCCCCCTATAGCTGTTGTTGCTGCTGCTGCTGCTACGCTCCCTTCTTCCATTGCCTGGGGATCGGGCCCTGCCTCTAGCAGCCAGGGTGAGATCCATCAGCCTTGAACTTCTTTGGGGGATTGCCTCTAAAATTATGGGGGAGTCAGGGGACAATGGTGACCCCTGAAGAGCTTCAGGCACTGAGTCACCTGCACCTGCAGCCACAGATGAGACAGCCTCAGTCGCCTGCAATGCAGACATTACAATGCCCTGCCAGGCAGTGGAGGACACTACCAGGAGGTGACGCCTAACCTCCTGGCCCCTAGTTCCCCTGAGAGCACTAGTGCCACTAGTGCTGGGAGAGGAAGACCCAAAATCAGGCCTGCGCATCTTGGGGCATGGTGAGGGGCTGCTGCTTCTGCCTGCTGGCAGTCTGCAACATCACTGCCAGGCAACCAGCAACAACACAGGCCATGGAGGGAGATTTAAAGGGCACACAGAAGCAGGGAAATGTGGCGGGATGGAGCGAGGCGGAAGGGAGAGGAGAGCGGTGGGCGAGAGAGCTAGGGAGGAGGAGGAGATGGAGGAGGTGCAGGCGGAGGAGGAGTTGGTCGTGCTGCACATGGAGGAGGGGGAGGGACAGCAGCAGCAGAAGCAGCAGCATCCGGGACGGGCTGCCCCGGGGAACGTGACTGGGCTGTGGTTGGAGGCACCCCGGAAATGGGTAAGGGGACCAAAGGGGAGGATATCCAGCTGCACAGGGGCACCCAGGGGGGAGGGCCGACCAGCCAGCCAGCAGGAGGGGAGAGCCAGGCACAGACCGCGGGACAGGGGAAGAACAGCAACCAACCCCCCCCCCCATGTCCTGCAGACACAGAAACGAGCCCCCAGAGGAGACGGGAGGAACCATGTGGGAGATGGCCTTACCACAGAGGGGGCAATGGGGGCTCAGGGAGACCCAGGAGTTCATTCGCATCAGGGGGACCCTGGAGCATCAACTGGAGCTCGTGCTCCATCAGCGCAATGAGCATGTGTTCCGGGAGATCGTGCGGCAAATGGAGGCAGAGGGGTATCATGGGGTATCAGCCAGTGGTCAATGCGGGACCCCAGCTACATAGAGGGGCCGGCCTTGGAGGGATTGGAGACAGACATCAAGGGTAAACGAGCAGGTGGGAGGGGAGATGGACATGGGACAAGGGGGGGAGGAGGGGACCCAGCCAGGGGGCAGGCCCCGTCCAACCCAGATCACTGAACGAGGGCCCGGGGGGCTGACCGGGTACACCTACAGCCCTTCTCCACCCACCCACTAATATCCCCACAGTGCATGGCATGACCCAGCACCAGAGACAGGAAGGCAAGAAGGCCCATGGGGAACAGCCCCGGGAGCAGCCGGAGGGCTCAAGTGAGGCACACCGGCAAGGAGGGGGGGACAGGGAGGCCAGGAAGGGGACCTGGGTCATGCGGTGTGGGGGTGGAGGGGGCTGGGGCACTGGGGAAAGCCAGGGGTGGCTTCCAACCCGCGGGGGGGGGGTCTACACACACCCGGCCATGTCCCTGACCCGTGGGCGGCCAGCCAGACCAGCTAACCACCACCGTCTGAATACTCTACAGGGCAGCCCGAGGGGTCCCACCAACCCAGGGCTGTGCCCCCAGCACAAGGGATGAGGGAGCACCAGGCACAGG
>QEPC01004060.1:3530610-3541173 GCA_003113815.1 Sphenodon punctatus | reverse complement strand
GGGTGAGTGGATAAGCCGGGTCCCCCAGGATACAGGGTAGCTGGAGAACCCTCCAGCCACGAAGCCGGCCATCACGGCCTCCTGCTCCACCAGCTGGATCGCTCAGTCCAGGAGAACGCCCTCCACAGCCTCACATACATCCCGGAGGATACAGGCAACTGTGCTCACCCCGACACCGAAGTGCTGCGAGACGGACCAGCAGGAATCAGGCATTGTGAGGGCCCAGACCCCAATGGCCACCCACTGGACCATGGGGATGGGGGTCCTCATGGGGGTGTGCTGTCGCTCCCATCACTGCGTGAGCAGCTCCGCAAGCTGCAGTAGGGTGAGCCTATCCATCCAAAAGTGTGCCCTCCAGGCAGCCTCGTACCACCGAGCCAGCGCCCGGAACCACCACCCCTGTGCCCGCTCCATGACACATACCCGCCAGGCAATGGACATTGGGAGCTGGGTGGTGTGCCCCATGGTCTCCCTCCACAATTGGAGGCACCCAGCTGCCATGCAGAGCACAATGGCCCTGTTCTGGCTGCGGATCAGGGCCTTCCGGTCCACCCCAGACACCCGCTGAGCCCTGAGCTGGGTCAGGGAGTGCCTGTGGCCATGGTGGGCTCTCCAGGCCTTAGCCGCGCTTTGGGCCATGCCAACTCACAGGCAGGCGCACAGGTGCACCTCTGCGGTTAGGAGGCACAGCTGATCGGTTTACTAGCTGTACCACTCGGCACAAAGCGCTAGGTGCATTCCACAGGCACCCAACCGGCCTAACTCCATGGTGCCAGCTGATCCGGGTGGGGTGCTGTTATAGCCTGGGCCATGTGTAGGCCCGCACCCGGGTCACAACCCAGCGACCAGGCGGGGGCACCCGTGTCGGCCTGGGGCATACCCCCCCGGTCTGGCCCAGGTGGCACCTGGTGGGCGGGAGGGCTGGGGCAGTGGGGGTGGCCCATTGGGCACACCTGCTGTCCCTGCATGGGGCCTTGCGCATGGGCCAGCATGCACACAGGTGTGCTGGCAACAGCTGCAGTCCTGTTGTCATCACCTCCCACCTCTCTGTGTTGGCAACATTGTGTCCTCACCAACTTGATTAGTGTTTCTGCTGTCCTGTCTGTGTGCTCGGTTCCTGCAGCTGTGCTGGGGCTCCACCCCACACCTCGCTCATTTGCCATGCCTTGTTGCAGCCTGTGGCCTTATCACTTGGTCTTGGGGCTTCCCTGCATCCCCTTCTGCCCCTCTGGGGAATGTGGGCCCCCCTTTTCATGGTGTCAGTTCCCCTGGCTTGCTGGACCATGGCTGGCTGTGCTTCTACCGGGCTCTGGGCTCCCGGCCCCCATGGGGCCCCCCATATGTGGACCTTCTGCGAGACCATAGCCCTGTGGCATACCCCGGCTGTGCAATTGCACTCCTGAGCTGCCCTGACAGCCTGCTGGGTGCCTATGCGAGCCTGAGCTCTGGCCTTCGTTACTTTGGCTATGAGGCGAGCGCCCGCGATCGCCAGCTGCATGCTGAGACACTGGGGCTCGTTCCCTTTCCTGATGGGCACATTCCAGAGATGAGGTGCTCGCATGTGGGGTGGTCTGCGTTGGAGACCGTGTCTGCCCTCTCTGTGTGCAACCTGGCCACGTACATGGTCTGTCTGGTGGAAGGAGGCCCTGCCTTGGCCGTGTCCTACATTGGCTGCGTTCACGGGGCTCGTGGGTACCAGCGCTCTCATGGGGTGGTCTATCACCGGCTGTTGGAGCTTGGTCACCTTCGGTGGCCCCCCGCTGCTGACTTCAGCTTGTCGGAGCCCACTGCAGTGGAGCTGTTGGTGCTGTTGGGTGTGTAGTCCCAGTCCAATGTGCAGTTGGGGCTCTCCATGTAGGATCCGTTTGAGGTGTACACCTGGTTGCCCACCACATGTCTGTGCTGGGGTACCACCGGGGCATGCTTCATTGGCCACACTTTGTTCACCTGGTGGGCCATATGGCCCCCTGCAGCTGGCTGTGAATTCCCCTGTGCGTTCCGGGCCCCGGTTGCTGGCCCCGCTGTGAGCTCCCACCTTCGCCCTGCTACCGTGGTCTGCTGTCTGCTCCCTCCTTGATGTCCCGCCCATGCATCTGTACTGCCTGCTTTCCGGAGTTCTGCTGGCCCTGCCTGTAGCTCCGTGGCCCCACCAGGCCCCATCCCCTGTCTGCCTCTGCAACCATTGTTCCCCTCCCTGACTGCCTTCTCCGGTGTCTGGGTCCAGCTCTCCAAAGCATCCCCCAGCTCCTCTGGGTGCTGCTGACCATCCTCGTCCGCCTGTGCTCCCTCATGCACCCCAGCCCCCCCCCCACCAGTGCCTATGTGAGTTTATGGTTCTGGGACCCCCGGACTGCACCTCCCGGGGGGGGGGGGAGAAACCTTTGGACCGGATGCACAGCGCCGGCTCTCCTGCCTCCCCTCCATTGCACCCTCACCAGCATTTGGGGTCTGTGTGTGCCTCCAGGACCATGCCGGGGCCACTGCTTGTTCCATGGGGACTCCCCCTGTGCCTGTACCCTGACCTTTCAGGGTCCCCCCATTCTGGGACTGACTGTGTAGCTGTGGGGGTGCCTGTGCTGTTGTTGGGGGTCTGATTTCCATTCCCTGTGCCCGGCCCTGCCCCTGGGGTGTTCCCCCCTTTCCTGATTCACTGTGGTGAATCGGGATCGCGTAATGTCTGAAAACACCCAATATTACACAGGAATGGAGGGGCAGGGGGAGGATACACAG
Organism: Sphenodon punctatus; assembly: GCA_003113815.1. NCBI lineage: Eukaryota > Metazoa > Chordata > Lepidosauria > Sphenodontia > Sphenodontidae > Sphenodon > Sphenodon punctatus. The sequence continues at coordinate 3,538,443 of QEPC01004060.1, read as the reverse complement.
ACAGCTCACAACAACACAGGGAGGGGTACAAAAACTGAAATAAAACCTAAATCAATCTAATCCAACTCTAATAAATCAAAAAACAGGTGACGGGAATGAGGAATGGAATATGGAGGGAGAGGGAAAGGAATGGATTAGGGAGATAGAACACAGGGATGGGTAAAAAATAAAAATAAGAGCAAGATCTATCTAATATAATCTAAATAAATGATAATATGGAGGTAAATGGGTTGGATGGATGAAATAGGAGGAGGATGGTAATGGATTGAGGAGAACAAAACTGCTGGAAGAGGGAGCCTTCTGAAACGCTTGCTGTTCCGGAACAGCGACTAGCTCAGAAGGTGCTGGCAGGGGTTGGTGTTGACTCCTCCTCCCTGTCACATTTTGCTGTTTTGCAGGGGAAAGGAGTCACTCCCAAACAGCTGCTGTGCTCGCAGAGGGCATGCTGCTTTGGCCAGCAGAACTGCACACACTATGCCCTGCCCCTCTCGATGCACACTGGGCTCCTCCCATCCCTCTACAGCAGTCACCCCCTTGCCCCCCAACCAACCCATGCTTTGAGCACCCCATCTTCTCCCTCTGCATCCCCACCCCATCTTCCAAAGGCCTCCCACCCAGCTGCATCCCTAGCCCCTCCCGATGCACCTCCTCTCCATCTCCACAAGCCTCTCCCACACATCTGCATCCCTAGCTCCAACTCTCTCTTGCATCTCCAGATTCTCACATCAGCAGTCACCCAAGCAAGCCCTCTTGTGCCCGATACTGAGCTAGGGCTGATGCGGCAGCAGCTGTTACCGTGCCGTGTTTCAATTCCGCCATTTTGGAATTGCCCGCACCACACCGTGGCTTTTCTCCGGACATTCTGCTAATTCCGCCGGCATTCTGCAAATTGCGGAATTGTTGGAAACTGTCAGAAAACCGCTGTTCCGCTATTTTTGTGGCGCTGGTGGAATGGCGGAAGTAGCAAAAATGTCATGTTTCCGCTATTTTGCGAAGCCTGTGGAAGTAGAAGAATAAAATTAAAAGAACTGAAGAAGTAGAAGAATGAAACTAGCAGAATGAAAGCCTCTGCCATGCCGTACCACTAATTGCAGAAATGCTGTTTCCGGCGGAAATAGCTACCGCTGCGACATTCTGCTACAGCCCTATACTGAGCATGACTGGGGCAGGAAGCAGCGAGAGGAGGCAATGGACCAAGTTCATACCCGAGCAGTAGGTTCAGCACAGCCAGAAACAATGTAGTGACTCGTACTAGCACCCACCCAGCCCTCTCAGTAAGTTAACATAAGGTTGGCATTTTCTAATTATTCCCAGATTAATTTCTAATTATTCTGTACGCTGTGGTTTGTGTTTGATTATTTATTTATTTTATGTATGAGTTACCCTTTGGGGGAGGGGGCATTATTGTGGGCTGAGCCCTGACCCTCAGTAGCCCCTGAATTACATAGTCCCTAATGGTGGACAAATCGCAACCAGTTCTCAGGTGAAGTTCTCAACTTCTTAAACTGTTCTCAACTTCTCAACAACCAGTTCTCAAAATCTTAAACTGAAGTTAAACTTAAACTGAAGATTTGGTAATAAAGTCAGGGGATGGAACCTTTGACTTTCAGGATCTGGGAGTGGACAGCGGGGAAATGGATCACTCCATTACGTCCATGTTGGGCACTTCTCCAAAGTGAATGAAGTTGGACACTTTTGGAGAAGGGTGCTTGTCTCAATGAACCATCTAGTTGGTCCAGTAGGCCACTTATTATTGCTTATATCAGGGCAGGGCCACGTAAGAAATGAATGGGGGGGGCACCTCACATCCATCACAATGACATTGCAGTGCTCTGAGGGTGGAGGCAAGGAGCCTCCTGATGCTGAGAAACCCATCGTGCGGAGCTTCGACTGGGAGCACAGCCACCCAGAGCCTGAGACCGGAGGTGTCTGAAAGTATCTTTGGAACAGCCCTATCCCTGATGGCACGGAAGACACCTTTGTAGCATGTGGTGCATGCAAAATACATCCATTACACCGCCATTTACCAGTTACCCACTCATGAATCACCCTGATGGCATTCTCTTAGGAGCCAGCTGTCAGGGTTGGAGTACTTTCAGATAACAGCTTAGCGGAGAGAGAGGAAGATAGTTTTTCTTTTTAGATGGATAATACATCTTTCCATTTTGCAGCATGTTCGGTGAGAGGTGTAAAAATGGACCAAGACACTCCTTTTTCAAATGCAGAAACAATTAACGGTTTAAAAATGTGGGAACTTAGGGTGGAAATTAGAAGACTTTTAATAGAAGTGAAACAATTGTGCGAAAAAAAGACCAAACTTGAAAAATGCAGTCATTTCAATTCTTTGTATTTAAAACAAATACAAAAGCTGTATTAGGTTAGTTTCAGACGTGACGGTACCACGGGAGGCCATGTTTTGACCCGCGAGGCTCTCGTGGTCCTGTCATATTTTAAACAACCTGTCAGATTTTTCTATAATATACCACAACACAAAGCAGGTAGAAAGAAAATAATATCTATCTATCTATCTATCTGTCTATAGATATAGATATATAGATATATAAATGAAATGGTATCATGTACAAAAATAGCTGGGCTCTAATGAGCTCAAAATATATAATATAGTTAAAACCAATAAAACACACATTCACAAAGATAAGACATTCATAGATTGCTCTACAAAAACATGATCTTTTCACGTGGTGTCAATTGACAAAATGCCTGAGGCAAACAGAATGAAATACCCAAAGAAGATTTAGGGAAGAAACTCCCCTTCCTCAGTAGGAAATCAGTATACAATAATAGCTGTTGAAAATGAGCACAAGAAAACAATAAGTATTAATATAAAGCCTTATTGCATGTCAATTGAATATATTAATAATAACAAAAAATGTATACAATGCCTTACCCACAGTGGTCTCATACCCATAATTCCTATGTATAACTACTCAGTCACTCAGATCTTAAGCATAAAGCTGTAACATCCAGAAGGATATTTATTTTTATTTTTATGCTTGTTTTATTTTTTGTATTTGTTATTATCTCACAATATATCCCTTTGTTTACACCTTTATGTCATGAATGAGAAAGTTCATGACAACAAAGAACTTGACATAAATTCAAAGCTTCTATTCTACACTGGTAACCTTGGCCTCTAAAAAATGAGTCTTTCACAAAGTATATGTGCCCTCTCTAACTGTTATATTAATCACAATGCAACATTACAAATATAAAGTGGTGGTTAAAGTTATTCAGCCCATTTCCAAATTGTTGTGCTCATCTCCTCTACATACAAAAAATTATGCAAAACCGGGGCTTGCACAGGTCATTGTGGTTTTTAGCCCGGGTTGGGCTTCGGGCCCATCACTGATGCACAGCCTAGGTTAAGCGCTGCCATGCCCCGTGCAAAGCAGCCCCAGACTGGGGTAGAGCGGGCCGTCACATGACCCATGGAGGGCAGGCCATGTTCTGCAGCCTGTGGGGCAGAGTCTGCAGACCCATGTTTGCATGCCACTCTACCCTCTCCCTATCATCTTCTTATTATTAATTATTATTATTATTTTATTATATATTTATTATTAATTATTATTATTATTGTTGTTGTTATAAATATTTGTATAGCGCCAGCCATGTGCCTGGCGCGTTACAGAACATAGAAATGGACGCGGTCCCTGCCTATGGCTTACAATCTAAAAGACAAGGAGGGGGAGACAGGGAGAGGGGACGATGGGAGAGACTAGGGAGAAAACAAACAAACATTCAGGCCGATACGAAGTCTCAGGTGCGTGTGCTTGGCTTGGTTACAATCAGGTTGGTTGCAGCAGTCTGCAGAGGAGGGCAGACAGAAGTATTTGGGGAACGACTAGCAGGCATTGGGAAAGGCGGCGAGGAAGAAGTGGGTCGGGGGATGCGGAGCGGCTGGGTTTGCAGGGTTTGGATAGGGGGAGGGGGGGCTTGCAGGGAATGGGTCTCACCGACCCTCGCCACTGGCCCGTTTGTTTGATGGCCGGGCCAGATCCTGCCCAAGTTGATGGCCCTCACCCTGAGCAAGATCAAAGCGTGACAGCACACTGCACCATCATGTCTAAAAATACGCTTAATTTGCTTTGCATCGTTATTTTATTTGTTTACAAAGGCTTTTGGCTGTTTAATTTCAGCTACTGAGATTGTTTGGGTTTTTTTGTCACTTCAATATAATTCATTTGCTTTATGAATGCCAGTACTTCCAAATTTTGGAATACTAATCAGTACATACTTTAAAAAAAATATATATTGAACAGAAAGTCAGTTGCCCTTTTCACACAGACACTCTAACACTGCTAAAATGGGTGTTAGATTTTATTACACATGTTGCAGGGTACCCATAGAGCACACCTGCAAACTTGCAACAGGTATAATAAAATGTAACACCCATTTTTTTCAGTGTTAGCGTGTCTGCATGAAAAGGCCCATGTAAAAATGGCCTGGGTGGACATTGGTGGGTGATGGGTGGAGATGGGTAGAGGTGGGTGCTGTGTGGGAGCGTGCAGGCTCCCCCACCCATTGCCCGCAGTGTTCACACGGGCAAACACCGACCGCACACCCATCCCCGCCCCCAACCCACCACAGACTGTTTACAAGAATGTCCCCACCGGCTGAACACCCTCCCGCACACCCGGGGGGAGGGGGGCACATCCTTGTAAAAATGGTCTGTGTGAAAAGGGGTCAGGGTAGCCTAGTGAATTATGTGTTGGACTTCTTCGACCTGGGAGAGCAGCATTCAAATCCCATCTTTAGCCAAGAACTCAGTAGTGGTGAACCTTGGATACCACTATCACTCAGGGTGATTTCAGACGTTACGGGGCCCTTTGGCCCCGTACCGAAATCACCGGCTTCATTCCCCGCCGGGGTCACCCCGTCACGCCATATCAGACGTGCCGGGGGGATCCCGGCGGGGAAACTGGGAGGGGGCGGGGCCGCGTGGCGCAACGTGCAGCCGCACGGCCCCGGCCCCTCCACGCACCCCGCCTCCCGCCCTCTGAGGAGACGGGCGGGCAGCGGGGCCAGTGCGGCCCGGGGCCGTGGCACACAGCCAGATGTTACTTTTCATTGGTCCCTGCCCGGGGTCCGTTTGACCACGCTTCCCAGGACATTCCCCCGGCTAGCCCGGGAAGCGTGGTTCAAACTGACCCCATGTGGGGATTCACCGTGGCGAACATCTGGTGGCCTCCAAACAGACGTTCGAGACACGGTGACCACAGGTGGGTATTCACCGTGGTTCACCGTGATCTTGTAACGTCTGAAGACACCCATAGTCTCTGTTCTCCATTTGTAAAATGGCAATTATACTGAAAAGGATATCTGATTTAGTGCCAGCCAGTTATGTCAAACATTTCAAGTAGCACATCAGGTTCCTGATGGGTGGCCCAGGTACCAGTCAGGTACCTGAAAAATCGGGTCTTACCGCTACGTGGGAAAGTAGTGAAAATTGGGAGTGAAACTCAGAAATTCTGGACTGGGATTCAGTATACCGAGATGAAAATCAGTAAGTCAGGACACTGGGTTACCTGTTGAGTGCTAATTGAGTACTAATTGGTACCTGACTGTGGCAGGTAGATTCAAGTACTGAACACTAAAAGTGCAAGAGAAATACTAAATAATAATGATATCAATTTCAATTTAATTAGACTTTTTGAGTGATGTAAAGTTTCTAGATGCCATAAATTACTGCATCTTGGAGGAGCTGGTCCTGGAACCAACTAGTTGAGGAACTACTTTAGATCTAGTTCTACGTGGAGGGCAGGATCTGGTGCAAGGGGTAATGGTGGTGGAGTCGCTTGGCAATAGTGATCATAATATAATCAAATTTGACATAATTACTGGAGGGAGAATGGTAAATAAAACCACTAAAGTATCATTTAACTTTAAAAAGGAGGACAATGCTAAAATGAGGAAACAAGTTAGAAAGAAATTAAAAGGAGCAGTGCAAGGTTTAAATGTCTACAAAAGGCATGGAGACTATTCAAAAACACCATTGTGGAAGTCCAGATTAAACCATTGTGGTGTCGTTTTTAGAAGTCTCTGGTCTGGTTTCACTCTTGTCTTCACCACCCCAGGCCACACAAGGAGCAGTTGTCTCACTGTGCAGGCAGGCAACACAGAAGACTAAAAAACTGCATCTACAGCCAGCCAACAAAAAATGGTGCCACTTCCCCCAAAGCGCACCACCACAGCCTCATGTTGTGCGCATGCAACTCTTCAACTGCTGCTGCTGCACCTGAGTCCTGGTGCCTGGGCGTTTGGCTCAGCTGTCCAGGCACCATTTAAAATGGCAACCCATAGATCTCCCTTTAACACTGCCCCCTGTGGTGAAAAAATTGAATGGCCTGCTCAGGTGTCTGCAGTATGGGCTGTGAAAAAAGATGCCCATACTGCAATCAGCACCATTTTGACCCTTAAGGCTTCCCCTCCTGGTTGTTTGCATTGTTGGGGCTCCTCCTTCCTCCCTTCCCCCACCAGCAAGTTGAGTCTTGGTCCCACCCGACCCCCCGACCCCTCTTGGACCTGACATCAACACAAAGAAAACGAGGAGCTGCACATGCACCCAGATAGCTCATGTGCACAGCATCCCAGACCCGGAAGTGCAACTTCAAGAGGAGCGGTGTGCAGCCTTCTCACAGGCCAAAGCAACAGACAAACATGGCATGGGGGTGGGGGTGTCGGGTGATGGCACAGATGGCAGTCAATTTTCAGTTATGCTGCTGGGTGATCGGAGGGAGTTCTGGGGACCAGGATGGGCAGTGTCCCAGATGACCTACAGTGCGCACCGCACCTGGACACTTTTATAAAGAGAAAGATCCTTCCAGATATACTGGTACCGTCTATCTATATTTTTATTGTATTGTGTTGACATTCTTCGTGAAATGAGCCATGAAATAGCAGGGAGGGGGAATGGAAGGGGAGATTTTTGTGTTTAGATTTTTTGATATTTTATTTTTTATTCATTGTAAGCCACACTGAGTTCCCTTTTTTGCAGAAGGGTAGCATATGAATCAAATGTAAACAACAACAATAATAAATACATTAATTTAATAATCTGCAATTTCTCAACTTCATAAATATATCCTTGTCTCTCCTTGTGTTTCCTCTCTCCCTTGTCTCCCTTCCTTTCTCTTTCTTGGACTGGAAATCCTTTGTGGTGGGGATATGTTTTTAACTATTGATTGTACAGTGTCAGGTATATTGCTTGTGCTAAATAAATAAATAAATAAATAAATAAATTAATTAATTAATTAATTAATTAATTATTATATAATAAAATAATAAAATAATAATAATAATGTTATCATTATTTCCATGTGTTCATGCTGATCTTACCTTTTTGGAAAAAGAAAAACTCTGCTGCCTTCAACTTTGATCATTCCGTTTTAATTATCTTTAAAACAATAGGGTGACTTGCTCTCCATACAACTGATAGCCAAAAACTGTCTCTTACATGTTCTCTTCTTAAACTAAGAAAAACTATGATAGAGATTTACTCAGGGAGAGGTTTTTTTAGGCAAACAATTGACCTTCTGTCTCCTTGTTAAATGTCACATCTGTCAAAATTATAGTTCATCACATTCAAACGCACTAGTTAAAAGACCATCCTAGAATTCTTTCACAATGGAAATTCTTCAAGACAAAAAATATTTTGTTTCAGACCAGTCTACATATTACCAGGTGCTTCAATCTATGGTTCAGAATCCCTTTCATCCCCAAGGATCCAAAAAGATTTCCCAATTTTATTCTCTTTCTTTAATTGTCTTCTAATTTGTGTCTATCTGTATTTATTTTTATTTATGAATTTATTTA
>QEPC01004060.1:3480729-3502132 GCA_003113815.1 Sphenodon punctatus | reverse complement strand
GCCTGAATGTTTGTTTGTCTTCTCCCATGTCTCTCCCACTGTCCCCTCTCCTTGTCTCCCCCTCCTTGTCTTTTAGATTGTAAGCCACAGGTAGGGACCGCAGCTGATTATGTGTTCTGTACAGCGCCAGGTCGTTACTGGCGCTTTATAAATGTTTAATAATAATAATAATAATAATAATAATAATAATAGAATTTGAGATGGGCAAGGCCCTTGTAGTGTTATAGTGAAAATTGACTTTTCTGAGAATGAGTCACAAATCAAGGAGGATTAAATTCTTTCCTTCAGTAACTTATTTTGATACATTTTACTTTTTTCCCCTCTCTCTTGTCTTTATGGCATGGAGTTTTTAAAACCCCTTCATCTTCTTAACTTAGTTTTGATTTTCTTCATTTAGAAAATTTGGTAGATAAATGGATCCTTAGAGAAGAATGCTTATCTCTAAAAACCTTCTGTGGTATTAATGTCTCAGTCTGCTTTTAACACGGCACTGCCCCCCAAAAGTACACAGTATAATCGCTGTGCAAAAAAACCCACAAAAAAACAATTAAAAAACAAAAAACAACCACCACTTTGAATTACATGTTGCAAAACACAACAAATTACTCAGGGGAAAAGACTTAGCAAAAATTAAAAGGGAAGAAAAAACAGTTTGCAATTTGAAAGCTTAAAGGATGAAAATCAAATGCTTCATTTTTAAACCTGATCCATTTGAAGTGTCAGGTCCTGATGTCATTTCCAAAGCAAACGTTCGTTAGTGAGAGGACTTTCCTTGCGAACAAAACACAAGCCTTTTCTGAGCAGCTTCAAAATCTTTGTGGGAGAAGTGGATGGACTGAAGTGTTGAGGTTTTTATTTATGCCAGAGTAGCAGAAGTGATTCACATGACCAGCGATGTTAAAGGCAGTGAAACTTGCTTGATTTTGCTTTTTTTAATGTGCTCGGACATGGCTCACTTCTTTAAAGTGGGAATGTTTTGAAAATCAGTACTCTAGATTCCCTTGTGATTGAGAACACGGTGTCGAAGAAGACCTTGGAATAGGCTATCTTTGAAGAGAGCTAGAAGCCCCTGTAGGATCTTTGGACAAAGCAGCTTAATCATTGGCCAAAATCGGCAACCCCATCCGCACGGGATTCATGTGGTACAATGCATTCTCAATGGATGTGCATGCAGGTTGCACTCAGGGCATGGAACTGCCCCTATTGTTATGTGGATTCTCACAGAGGGTGGATGGGGCTTCCCCTGTATTTTCCCAGTAAGAAAACTATTACCTTTAAATGTAGACCCGATCGCCACCATAACAAACATTGTAGCTGCATTCCCTCCACTTCTGCTGGTTGGGGCTGAAAATGATGTCAGCTCCACCTGCTTCCAGCAATGGAAATTAGGGGTGTTTAGCAGGTGCATCAAACATTTTCATTTCCAAAAAAACACTTCTTTTTTGAGAGTTTTCATAAAATAAATTTTTTTTAAAAACGACTTAAATGAAACGTATGTTGGTTGCTTATTCATTCATTTTTGTTACCTTAGCTACAAAAATGAATGGGGCTCCATTTGGTTTTGTAATTAATGAAACAATGGGCATTTTTACACACACCTTAAAGTTCCGGGTTTTTCAGACTTCTGGGTTTACAAGTCCATAAGTAAGTTCCAGATGCATTTTTCACACACACACTGCCCTGAGGCAGTTCCTGGATGCATTCTTCACACAAATACTGCCCTTAGGCAGTCTAAAGTAGCCGCAGCTGTAGACATGAGGGGCTGTCATGGAAACCAAGTGACCACAGCTGCCTGGAGCAAAGCAGTTTACCAGGAGAACTTTTTACACACAAAAGCTCTGGGAGAAGTTCTATGCAGAAGTTCAAAGAGCCAGATGTTTAAGATCTGTGTGAGTGATATAGACACGCAGAAATTTCAGGATGTAACAGCAAACATGCAGGAGAAATGTGTGAAATTGCAAGTCCCCTAACAGATTTTCCATCTGCTGACTGAGTGTGACTATGCCAACTGGCCTAGCATATTTGAGATGGCAATGACGGAGGGGAAGGATCTGACAAAGTGCCACTGCAACTAGAGATGTGCGAACAGAACTGAGTTCAGATGTTTGGACATTCAGATTGAAAACTTAGTTCGGGTTCACGGGTTTGGTCCTCCGGAGTTTGGACCCCCTACGAATGTTCAGAAAGTTTGGCTGCCTGGAGGCTTGGGATGCTCCAGGGACCCCCAAAGGTGCCTGTGGTGGCATGGCAGGCCATCTCAGACACAGAAGCAGCAGCAGAAGAGACCAGGAAGGCTTGGGACTTCATACCCAAGGTTGGCCGTGGGGGCATGGCTGGTCATCTGTGACCCAGTGGTAGCAGCAGCAGCAGCAGCAGCAGAGGCAAGGAAGGCTTGGGGCTCAGTGGATGGCACCCATCCTTGACTGGGCATTTCAGGCAGGCTCAACGCTTGGCCCCTGGGAGTGCCCGTGGGGTCATGGCTGGTCATCTGAGACCCAGTGGTAGCAGCAGCAGCAGAGGCCAGGAAGGCTTGGGGCTCAGTGGCTGGCACCCATCCTTGACCAGGCATTGCAGGCTGGCTGGCATTGGTGGAGCAGCAGCAGAGGCCTGGCCAGGGCTTGGTTCCTGGCAACTCTACATGACCGGGTGTTGCAGGCTTGCATCCTACTCACCGGATCTCAACAAGTTCTTCTGGAAATTGGTCAAGCCTTGCCCGGTGGTGAATTATGTGGTCACCCAGTAGCAGACATTGAATTGCTGAGGCACAGTACCCATGGCACAGCAGAGGCAGCAGAAGTGCAGCAGCGGATATTTGATTGCCGGGGCACATTACCCATGACACAGCAGAGGCAGTATTGGCAGCAGTGGCAGCAGACACTGGATTGCCCAGGTACACAACCCATGGCACAGCAGAGGCAGCAGCGACAGCAGAAGCAGACATTGAATTGTCTGGGCAAAGAACCCATAGCACAGTAGAGGCAGCAGAAGTGGACATTGGATTGCGGGGGCACAGAACCCATGGCACAGCAGAGGCAGCATTGGCAGCAGCAGCTAATATTGGCTGGCCGGGGCACAGTAGCAGACATTGGATTACATTTCATCCAATTGAGTCTATATATTTTTTCTTAAAGCAGGTGAAGATTTATAATGCATTCAGGCTACAGGATCATTGTGGCCAGCCTCTGTGTAACATTTGATTAAGAAGGTTTATCCAGACTTATCATTAAAATGGCTTCCTGTTTTAATTAATTCTCATTTTTCTGATTTCTGTACACTTCCCAATTCAGCTTGAATGTTAATTCTCTAGCTGTTTAAGGAATCAATTCTGATCTGAGATTCTAATCTGTGATTGCCGTGGTACAGCAGAGGCATCATTCAGTGGCAACAGACATTGGCCGACCAGGGCTTGGTGGTTGGCACCCCTACTTGGCCGGGTGTTGCAGGCTGGGTGGCATCGGTGAAGCGGTGGCAGAGGACCGGCCATGACATAATGGCTGGCACCCCTACTTAGCCAGGTGTTGCAGGCTGCCAGGCATCAGCGGAGCAGCAGCAGAAGCCCGTACAGGGCTTGGTGACTGGCACCCATACCTGACCGGGCATTGCAGGCTTCCAGGCATCAGTGGAGCATCGGAAGAGGCCTGGCCAGGGCTTGGTGGTTGTCACCCCTACTTGGCTGGGTGTTGCAGGCTGCCAGGCATCGGTGGCAGTAAGGGCAGCTTAAAATGGGGGGCCAACAAGCCAATCAGGTGCCTAAACCCCATGTCCTCGATAACCAATAAGGGCTTCCTATTGAGTGCAATCATTTCCCCCAAGATGCGTGTGGCTTTCATTTGAAAGCCATGCCACCCTCCATGTACTGCATCTGCTGATGGACTTGGCAGCTGCTCCCACCCTAGATCCTCCATGGTGCACTGACACTTCTGGGCCTCAACTAGGTGCTTCTGCTACTTCTGTTGCTACTGCTGCTCCTCTTCCTGCTGCCATTGCCCGGGGATTGGGCCCTGCCTCTAGCATCCAGGGTGGGGTTTGAGCTTTGCCCACAGGACAGGCAGACAGGCATCATGGCATGAGAGGAAGTAGTGGAGGCAGGCTGAGGCAGGGTTCGAGCTTTGTCCACAGAGCGGGCAGACAGGCACTTTGGCATGAGCAGAAGGCAGGCTGAGGCACATTATCACACCTAAATTTATCTAATCTAATCTAAATAAATGAAACTATGATATAAATGTGTGGAAATGGGTGAAATGGGAAGAGGATGGCAATAGTTTGGGAGGAACACAAACCTCTGGGAGAGGGAGAGTTCTAAAAATGCCTGCTGACAGGATCAGTGTCTAGCTCAGAATGAGTTGGAAGGACAATTACTTTTCTTTCTTGTTACTTGCATTGGTAAAGCAGCAGCAGAGGCCCAGCAAGGGCTTGGTGGCTTGCACCCCTACTTGGTCCGGTGTTGCAGGTTACCAGGCATTGGTGGAGCAGCAGCAGAGGTCCGGGCAGGCTAGGTGGCTGGCACCCCTACGTGGCCGGGCATTGTACGCTTGCATTCTACATGCCGGATCTCAACAAGCACTTCTGAAAATTGGTCAAGTCTTGCCCAGTGGTGAATCTTGTAGACACCCAGCCCCCTCCCACCGGCGTACTCATCCGAGCTATGCCTGTCTACAAGAGAGAGGAGCAAATGGCTGATGTTCAGTACCAGCAGCAGAAGCAGACACTGGATTGCCAGGGAACAGTAACTGCGACTGGCACCCCTGCTTGGCCAGGCATTGCAGGCTAGCTGACATCGGTGGAGCAGTGGCAGAGGCCCGGCCAGGGCTTCGTGACTGGCACCCCTGCTTGGCCGGGTACTGCAGGTTTGCATCGTACTTGACCAAACTCGAGAAGCTCTACTGCAAATTGGTCAAGCCTTGCCCGGTGATGAATCTCATGGCCACCCAGTAGAAGACATTGGATTGCCGGGGCACAGTACCCATGGCACAGCAGAGGCAGCAGAAGCAGCAGCAGTGGAGATTCGATTGTCAGGGTACAGTACCTGTTGTACCGCAGAGGTGACTTTCAGCATCAGCAGAAAAGATTCGATTGCAGGGCACAGTACCAATGGCACAGCAGCAGCAGCAGAGGCAACAGCAGGACAAATTGGATTGCCCGGGCACAGAACTCAAGGCCCAGCAGAGGCTGCTGAAGTGGACATTGGATTGCCAGGGCACAGAACCCATGGTACATCAGAGGCAGCATTGGCAGCAGTAGCAGAAATTGGATTTCCTGGAGACAGTACTCGTGGTACAGCAAAGGAGCAGCAGCAGCATAGATTGGATGGCCAGGGCACAGAGCCTGTGGCACTACAGAGGTGGCAGCAGCAACAGACCCTGGATTGCCAGGGCACAGAACCGGTGGAACAGCAGAGACAGCAGGAGCAGGATTTGCCTGTACGCAGCACCCATGGAGCCAGGGTGGTAGGATTTGCCAGAAAAGAATTCCCATACAGCAGCAGACAGCAGCAGAGGGATTACCAGGCCAGTGGGACACATTACCCAGGATTTCCAGGGCAGGCAGACAGGCACCTTGGCATGAGAGGCAGGAAGGCTGTGGCAGGGTTTCAGCTTTGCCCACAGAGCGGGCAGACAGGCAGCGTGGCATGAGCATCGGAAGGCAGGGTTTGATCTTGGCAAACAGGGCGGACAGAGAGGCATCTTGGCATGAGCATGGGAAGGCAGACTAAGACAGGCTTTAATCTTGGCAACCTGGACAGGCGGGCAGACAAGCAGCATGGCATGAGCATCGGAAGGCAGACTGAGGCAGGGTTCGTAGTTAACAACCTGGGCAGGCGGGAAGACAGGAAGCGTGGCATCAGCATTGGAAAGTAGACTGAGGCAGGGTTTGAGGTTGGCAACCAGGGCAGGCAGACAGGCAGGCAGCATGGCAGGATCATCAGAAGGCAGGCTGAGGCAGGGTTCAAGGTTGGCAACCAGGGTAGGCAGCCAGGCAGCGTGCCATGAAAAGCAGTAGTGAAGGCAGGCTGGGATTTTGGCAGGGCATCCAGATAGGCTGGCAAAGACTGTGCAGCGAGAGAGAGCCAGTCAGATAGGCGGGCCGAGATCATCTAGCCAGAGGCCGACCGTCAGGCTTATAGCTTCCCAATGCTACCCGGCATCATGAGGTCAGTCATATAGGCTGGCTGAGGCTGGAGAGAGAGAGAGAGAGAGAGAGAGAGAGAGAGACAGGGCGGGCTCCGGTCATTGGGAGGGAGGGACAGCATCTCAGCAGCAGTAGCGCAGATTGAGGAGGAGTCCCGTCCCAAGATTGCCCCTGACATGGGATGGTGTGTGCCACTGCACCATCAATCCATGTCCAGGGACAGCTCAGGGAATCCCAGCAGCGGAAGCTTCACCTTGATGAACAGCAACTGCTCCACCAACTTGGTCCCCAGTCTCAGGCGATGTGATGAGCAAATGTCCCCCACCATAGAAAACACCCACTCGCTGGGGCACTTGGTGGACAGGACAACAAGTATGTGTTCACGGAGATCGTGCAGGACATGGAGGTGGCAGGGCACCACAGGACCATAGCCCAGTGCCACTCCAAGGCCAAGGAGCTAAAGAGGGGGTACAAGACCATAAAAGACAATAACCGACGGTCCAGACATGGAGCACGGACTGCCCCCTACTATAATGCCCTGTACCGCATCCTGCACCTCAAGGGCTCCATAGTCACCCCACGGCTCGTGGGGAGCATTGTGGTCCAGGGCAGGGAATGGGCAGATGTGCCCCCACCCATGGCAGTCCCGCAAGCAGGCACAAACTCTAGGGACCCGGAACACCCCAGGACCTCAGGGAGCAGCAGGGCCCCCTCACACACCAGCACCAGGAGCCCACACCCGCAGTCCGACTTGGGTGGATCCAAGGCCAGAACACTGTTCACCCTCAGCCAGTGGATGCAGGGGGAGCATGGCCACATGGAGGGGCCGGCCTCGGAGGGATCTGAGATGGACATAGAGGATAGGCAAGCGGCTGGGATGGAAACGGACCATGGGGGAAGGGCCAAGGGGTGGGGGGCCCCCACAGGGCATGGACCCATTCCTGTGGCCCCCAGGAAGCAGTGAATGTGAGGGGGGCAGAGTGCATGGGGGTCCACCCGGACACAGAATGGTCTCACAGATGTTGTGCAAGACACAGCAGGCAGCGATCACTAGGGCTGTAGCGGAATATCGCAGCGGTAGCTATTTCCGGCGGAAACAGTGTTTCCGCAATTAGTGGAACGGCATGATAGAGGCTTTCATTCTGCTAGTTTCATTCCACGGTTCCGCGGTTCCACTTATTTAAGTCCGCTACTTAGTGGAATCGTGGAAACATGACATTTTCGCTACTTCCGCAATTCCGCCAGTGCCACAAAATAGCGGAATAGCAGTTTTCCACAATTTCCGCAATTATTCCGCAATTTTTCAGCAATTCTGCGATTTGCAGAATTCCGGCGGAATTAGCGGAATGTCCGCAGAAAAGTCGCGGTGTGGCGTGGGCAATTCCGAAATGGAGGAACGGAATCGTGACGCGGTAACAGCTGCTGCCGCATCAGCCCTAGCGATCACGAGATCTGAAGTCACCACAGCAAAGTCCAGGCATCCGGCAAGGCACCTACAGCACTGCTTGAGGGCACCGAAGGCCCTCTAGACCACGGTCCTTGAGGCACATAGCTGGGAGTTGAACAACACCTCCACGGGGTTCCTGGGGACTGGGTACACCTTCATGAGTCAGCGGAGGAGGGGATAGGCCAGGGTCCCCCAGGATGCAGAGGGGCATCAGCACCCCACCAATCCTGGTCATTATCATGTCAGCAAAGTCCCCCCTGTACATCTGGGCAAAGAGGGGTGAGATGGTCAGGATCTGGGCACCTGTCTGCAGCCCGAGTGGCCAGTGAAGATGTCTATGAATCAGCCCTGGTGGTCAACAACCACCTGGAGCTGCAAGGAATGGTACCCGTGCCGGTTGAAGTATTCATCTGCCTCCCCGTTGGAAGGGCAGAGGATCTCGGTGTGGGTAACATCCACAGTGCCCAGGCAGTTGGGGAAGCTGCCAGCCTTCAAGCCGGCCAGCACGGCCTCCTGGTCCACCTGCTGGATCACTCAGTCCAAGAGTGCCCTCCACTGCCTCACAGAAGTCCTGGAGGATGGCCATGATGGTGCTCAGCCCTACGCCGAAGTGCTGCGCCACAGACCGGAAGGATTTCAACATTCATGTTGATGACCCAACTCAGCCCTCAGTCTCTCACTTCCTCTCCCTAGCCTCCTCCTTCAACCTCCACTTTTAGACGAACTCCCCCACCCATACTAATGGCCATTCTCTTGATCTTGTCCTCTCTAGAAACTGCTCTGTCACTGATCTCTCCTTCGATCCTCATCCTATATCAAACCACTTCCTTGCCTCTTTCAACATTTCCCACTGTCCCCCCTCCTCTTCCCCTTCTCTACGCCCCTTCCGTGACCTTCAAGCTATTGATCCCCTGGACTTTGCCTCCTCTCTCTCTCCCCTTCTTCCTACAGTCTTCTCTTCCTCCTCCCCTGACTCCGCTGTCTCTGCTCTCAACGCCTCTCTCTCCTCCACACTTGACTCCCATGCCCCTCTCTCTTCCCGCCCTGCCTTCTCCCACAACCCCCGTCCTTGGCTCACCCCTAGTATCCGCCACCTCCGTTCTTGCACTCGTGCTGCTGAACGACTCTGGCGCAAATCCCATTCTCACGCTGACTTCCTTCACTTCAAATTCTGTCTCTCCACCCTTACTTCTGCTATCTCCCTTGCTAGACAACACTACTATGCCTCCCGCATTGAGTCCTGTTCTCGGGACCCTCGCCGCCTGTTCTCTACCTTTGACTCCCTCCTCAAGCCTCCCTGTCCTCCCCCTCCTTCTTCCCTTTCTGCTCAGGATCTTGCCTCCTTCTTCACCTCCAAGATAGACAAGATCCGCCTCGACATCGCTTCCCACTCCTCTCTTCCCACTCCCACCCCTCTCCCTCCTCCCCCTCCTTCTCTCATGTCCTCCTTCTCCCCTGCCTCCCTTAAGGAAATCTCCTCTCTGCTCTCCTCCTCCAACCCTTCCACTTGCCCCCTTGATCCCATTCCTTCCCGCCTCCTCACCTCCATTACTCCCACTGTCGCCCCTTCCTTCCTGCACATCATCAACCTCTCCCTCTCTACTGGCTCTTTCCCTTCTGCCTTCAAACATGCCACAGTCTCTCCTATTCTCAAAAAGTCCACTCTTGACCCCTCTGACCCTTCTAGCTATCGTCCTGTCTCACTCCTTCCTTTTGCTTCCAAGCTGCTTGAACGTGTTGTCTACTCCCGCTGCCTTGACTTCCTATCCTCCAACTCCTCCCTTGACCCCCTCCAATCTGGCTTCCGCCCCCTTCATTCTACTGAAACTGCTCTCGCTAAGATCACCAACGATCTTCTGGTGGCTAAATCTAAACGTCTCTATTCCATTCTTGTCCTCCTTGATCTCTCTGCTGCCTTCGATACTGTTGACCACTCACTCTTGCTGGATTCCCTTCACTCCCTTGGCTTTTGTGGCTCTGTCCATAACTGGTTCTCCTCCTACCTCTCTGACCGCTCCTTTAATGTGTCTCTCTCCAACTCCGCCTCCTCCTCCTTCCCCCTCTCAGTTGGTGTTCCTCAAGGCTCTGTTCTTGGCCCTCTCCTCTTCTCGATCTATACCTCATCCTTAGGCAAACTCATTGCCTCCCATGGCTTCCAATACCACCTCTATGCTGATGACACTCAACTCTATCTCTCTACTCCCTCTCTCTCTCCCTCTGTTCAAGCTCGTCTCATCAACTGTCTCTCTGACATCTCTACCTGGATGTCTCAACGTCAACTCAAACTCAACATGGCTAAAACTGAACTCCTTATCTTCCCCCCTCATCCTTCCTCTCCTTCCTCACTGTCAATAACTATTGATGGAGTCACCATCCTGCCTGTCCCCCAAGCCCGTAGCCTAGGCTTCATCTTTGACTCACCCCTTTCTTTTAAACCCTACATTGACTCTGTTGCTAAATCCTGTCGCTTCTCCCTCCATAACATTGCTAAGATTCGCCCTTTTCTCTCTGTCTCGTCTGCCAAAACTCTTGTTCATGCTCTGGTCATCTCTCGCCTCGATTACTGTAACCTCCTTCTCACTGGCCTTCCCCGGTCTCACCTTTCTCCCCTCATCTCTGTCCAAAACTCTGCTGCCAGGGTCATCTACCTCGCCAGTCGCTTCGACCATGTGCAGCCCCTCCTCTCTTCGCTTCACTGGCTTCCCCTTCCTGAACGAATCCTGCACAAGCTCCTAGTCTTCACCTATAAAGCTCTTCACAACCTTGCTCCCCCCTACCTCTCTGCACTTATCGCCCTCCATACTCCAGCCCGTGCACTTCGCTCCTCCTCTGTCCCTTCTCTCACCCTTCCACGCCTTCCCTGCTCCCCTAAGCGCCTTCGTCCCTTCTCACTTGCTGCCCCCCATGCCTGGAACTCCCTCCCTGTCCACATCCGCCTTAATAATAATAATAATAATAATAATAATAATAATAATAAATAATGAATCAGGTGTTGCCAGTGCCCAGACAGTGATGGCCATGCTCTGGAACACGGGTAAGGGGGAGTGCATGGTGGTGCATTTCCTCTCCATCCAGGTTGTCAACAGCTCTTCAAGGCACAGGAGGCACCGCCTGTCCATTCGGAAGTGTGCCCTCGATGCTGCATCATCCTATCAAGCCAGGGTCCTGGCCTACCATTCCTGTGCCTGTTTTGTAACCCGTATCCACCTTTCTATGGGCATAGTGAGCAAGGCTGCACATCCCATGGCAACGCTGCGTGATTACACCACTGCTGGGGTAGACATTCAGTCGTTACTTTTTGCGGTTTCCCGGTGGGAATCTCTTTGACCACAATTCCGGGGATGGTGGGTTATTTCAGACATTACGAGATCACACTCAACCACAGTGAACCACGGTCAATTCCGCGGCGGGGCCAAAGCGCCCTGAATGTCTGGGTGATTTCAAATGTGACGGGGAGGCACTCACCTTGTCACGGAAACAACCCTGAGATTCCATGCTGGGATCACTTCGGCACAGCCAACAGATGTGCCTGGGGATCCCGGCGGGGAATCGGGGAGGGGGTTCCATCCCGTCCTCTGGAACCGTGGTTGGCTTTGGCCCCTATGGGTGATTGACTGAGGTGAACATCTGGATAACGCCAATCAGACATTCAGGGTTCTTTGACCCCCTCCACGGGATTGACTGTGGTTCACTGTGGTTGAGTGTGATCTCGTAACATTTGAAATTACCCCCTGTTGATCTAATTAGACCTGTCAACAGCATTTGATACCGTTGACCACGAGATGTTGGTGGCACGCCTGCGGGATTGAGGAGGGGTGGACAGGACTGTTCTTGAATGGTTCTGCTCTTTCTTGACCGGAAGAACTCAGCAAGGGCTTCTTGGGGATTATTTTTCATCATACTGAGACATCTCATGTGGAGTCACGCAGGGCTCTGTTTTATCCCCTCTCCTGTTCAACATGTGCATGCAACTGCTTGGCAAAGTGGTCAGGAGGTTTGGTGTGCAGTGTTAGCATACTGATGACACTCAGCTTTACCTCTCTTTTTCATCAGACCCTGACCCGGCAGTCTTGGTGCTTATTTGGTGTCTGACGGCTGTGAGGGATTGGATGAGGGCTAACCGACTGAGGCTGAATCCTGAAAAGACAGAGGTGATGCTGGTAGGTAAGACAATGGAGTTGGCTGTGGGATCTGCCCTCCGTTGGCTGGGACCACTTTTAGATGAGCGGCTCTACTTACCAAATTGAATGAAGCGCTTCCTCAAAAGCCGTGTGGGGTGCACTTAGATGCACTGGAAGTAGCCAGCCACAATAGGAATCATGGCTCATGTGGTCTCTTTGAAGCCATATTTGGAAAGCCTCAATATTGGGGCTTTCCAAATATGGCTTCAAAGAGATGGCACAAGGCACAATTCCTATGGTGCCCGGCTACTTCTGGTTCATCTATATGCACCCTGCGTGGCTTTTCATGAAGCATTTCCTTCAAGTAGAGCCACTCATCGAAAATCAGTCTCAGGAGGGATAGGAGGAGCGGGATAGGGATGCTGGGCAAACACAAAGCTTGTCTAAGAACAGGGCTAGTGGAGGATTGGGGGCTAAGTGAGAGGAACAGAGGAGGTAGCAAGACACCAGGCTGAAGGGAGATAAAGGGAGCGAGGAGGGAGATGGGGAAAACGCACAGCTCAGTTAAACACAGGGCTATGGGGTAAGACACAACCTGAAGAAGAGCAGAGAATACAAAAGATGCAGGCCAGATCAGAAGCAAAGAGGAACTGCAACAGATGCTTCATCAACTTCCTGTAGCTACCAGCATGTTTTATATGCTGTTCTTGAATGATTCTGCTCTTTCCTGACCGGAAGAACTCAGCGAGTGTTGCTTGGGGATTATTTTTCATCATACCGAGACATCTCGTGTGGAGTTGTGCAGGACTCTGTTTTGTCCCCTCTCCTGTTCAACATGTGCATGCAGCTGCTTGACAAAGTGGTCAGGAGGTTTGGTGTGCATGTTAGCATACTGATGACACTCAGCTTTACCTCTCTTTTTCATCAGACCCTGGCCCGGCAGTCTTGGTGCTTATCTGGTCTCTGATGGCTGTGAGGGATTGGATGAGGGCTAACCGACTGAGGCTGAATCCTGAAAAGACAGAGGTGATGCTGGTAGGTAAGACGATGGAGTTGGCTGCCCCCATTTTTGATGGGATCTTCCCTCCATTGGTCTCCCAGGTACGGAGTCTGGGGTGCTCCTTGATTCGCAACTCTGCCTTAATGTTCAGGTGGAGGTTGTGGCAAGGAGTGCTTTTCACCAATTACATCTGGTACGACGCTTTTGCCCATATGTCTCAGACTCCGACCTGGCCACTGTCATCCATGCTTTCATCACCACTAGATTAGACTACTGTAATGCACGCTACGTGGGGTTACCCATGACAACGGCTCGGAAATTGAAGCTGGTTCAGAATGCAGTTTCGCGCCTCCTGATGAGGGTGGGTTGATGGGAACATATTACACCAGTTCTCCATTCCCTGAACTGGCTACGGATAGTTTTCCGTGCCCGATTAAAGGTGTTGGTATTTGGTTATAAAGCCCTAAATGGTCCCTACCTATCTGCGGGACGGCCTTACTCCCTGGGTCCTGAATCGGCCTTTGCAGCCGTCCAGGGGATGCCCTCCTCAAGGTCCCCTGAGACTTCCGGGGGGCCACGCAGAGGAAGACATTCTTGGTGGCCACAAACAAATCAATCAATCAATCAATAAATAAATAAAGGAATCCATGGTGTGTCCACATTCCAGTTTCAGGATGAAGTTTTGCCCCTCCATGCTAGTGTGGACAGAGTAGGAAAAGAGAGAGCCTAGGTGGGGCATAGATGGCATAGAGTCATCTATCTGGGACAGAGCCTAGGTGGGATAGAGCCACCTTACTCTGAGTCTTCCCTCCACCACTATTCCGGTGGAGTCTGCATCTGCTGTTTTTTTTGCATAGTCCCTAGAGAGCCTGCAGAGATGGACAACAATGAAGATCAAAGGCATGGGGTGGCTTCCATATGAGAAGAGGCTCAATGTGTTAAGGCTCTTCAACTGGGAGAAAAGATGACTGGAGATATGATAGATTTAAAAAACAAACAAACATGTGGTGCAGGTTCAGGGCCAAGTCCTGACAACGGGGCCAAACCCAAGCCCTTTGGACTGGGGCACGCTGCAGCACATGTTTCAATTTGCACACACCTCCAACACAGGAACCATGGCCCGCGCACATGGTGTGCAGCGGTGCCAGTGGGGGTTGGGGTGGCGTACATTGTGAACAAATTCCTCCTGGACAACGCCAAAAAGAATGAAGTCCTAAAATAGTAGATGCGATGTACCCCACCACTCTGCAAGTCCCTTCCAGTCCCTGCCCTTTCTGATTTACATTTAACCAAAAGCCTGATTAACACAGGATATTTTGACCCTTTTTACACAGACTCTCTAACACCCATCAAATGGGTGTTACATTTTATTATACGTGTTGCAGGGCACCACATCAACCAATCACCATGGGACCTGTGCATGTATGTTGCCTCCATCCAGTTCCTCTGGGTGGAGATGGGTGTTGGCGGGTGGGTGGGGAGCATTTCCCTGGGTGGAGATGGGTGGGGGCATCTGTGTAAACGCCACTTTCAGTGGGTGTTGGTGAGTGTTTGCTCCCGGCCAACACCCATCTCCACCCACACCCACCCATGGAGCAATGGACGCCACTGCCGGTTGCTGCCGGTTGCTCTGACTGGCACTGTATATGCTGGTATTTATCTGAATAATGGTCTTCAAGGGGACAACTTCAATTGCTTATAAAATTGCGGCCCTTTATCACATTGTCCTGTAGAATGGCAAAGATGATGGGAAAGTTATGTAATACATTCCTGCCAAATATCTTGTCAACTGGATGGAATATAAAAATGTTACAATTGGAAATGTATTTTAAAGTTAATGTCTTATACCATCAGAACCCTTTATCCAATCTTTCTGAAAATTGGCAGAAGTGTTAATCATGTGGAGCGACATTGGGTGATTTCAGACGTTACGTGAACACGGTGAACCACGGTGAATAGCCACCTGTGGTCACCGTGTCCCGTACGTCTGTTCGCGGCGCGCCAAATGTTGGCCACGGTCAATACCCACATGGGGTTCATTTGAACCACGCTTCCCGGGCTAGCCAGGGGAAGGTCCTGGGAAGCGTGGTCAGACGGACCCCGGGCCGTGGCCAAGGAAAAGTAATGTCTGGCCGTGGCACGATCGGCCGGACGCGGTGGCCGCATTGGCCCCGCCGCCCGCCCGTCTCCTCGGAGGGCGGGCGGCGGGGTGCGTGGAGGGGGCGGGGCCGCGCGGCCGCACGTTGCGCCGCGCGGCCCCGGCCCCTCCCACTTTCCCTGCCGGGATCCCCCCGGCACATCTGTTGTGCCATTACGGGGTGACCCCGGTGGGGAACGAAGCCGTTGGTGCCGGTACGGGGCCAACGGCCGCCGTAACGTCTGAAAATACCCATTGGGTGAAAACAGACATGACTCTAACCACCCTTTAACCACCCTTGGTGGTTATTTATGCATGTTGAGGGCTGCATAGGGCACCAATACAGCCCTGCAACATGCATAAATAACCACCAAGGGTGGTTAAAGGGTGGTTAGCGTCATGTCTGTTTTTACCCATTATATTCACGTGTATCATGTAAATAGGATGGAAGTTAAAGAAGTTGTGGCCATGAATGTGTATGGAGATTTTCTTAAAATCACAACATTCAATTGCTTCTAAAATAGGTTCCCTTTATCTAATCATTTCTAAAATTGGTACACCTAGTGCCCTTCATTGGGGGTACATTCTTTCCAAGTTTAATCAGAATTGAATAAGAAACAAAAACGTTATTGCCAGAAATACATTTTTTCCATTTTTTCATTTTATTTAAAAAAAAGTCATTTTCATTTCTATTTTCATTATTATTATTTGTCATTTTCATTATTGAAATATCGATAATGAAAATGATCATTTTTGTTATCATTATTGTAATAAAGAAAATGACATGCACATCCCTATATACTGGTGAGGGGTGAAATCTCCTCTAAATATAAATGGGATATAGATGGCAAAGAGACAACTCAAGTAAACCCCTATGTATAGTTAGGTATCCTTTTCTTTAGCAGAAACATAAACAGAAAGTGATAGCAAAGGCTACTTGCTCTTCAAATGGAGTTTTGAAATTTATGAATTCCTCTAACAGATCAAATGTTTCCTTCATTTGAAAGTTTTTTTATACCAAGTCTTTAGCTCAGCTGTTGTATGAGGCAGAAATCTAGGCCTAACACCCTTAACTAAAGTTCTGGAACGGGTCCAGAATAAACTCTTAACGTGCTACATCTACCAAACAGTACTTCGAGATCCTTGCTGCTTACCGAAATGGGAACCTTTTCGGTACATGGCAGGATTGTGTTGTCTGTCTTAAAATATTGGTCTAGACTTTATACTCTGGATGCAAATTGGTTACATTTGTTTGAAGGAAAAACTGGAATTCATTGGAAAACGGGCATATCTCTGAGTTCAATTAGTCAATGTTTTACTGTCCAAGTTGGATTTTTCGCCATTATTTCTCTTGGAAAAGCCTCTTGTGAAAAGAAATTCTATGATTAGGCAAAGGGTGGATGGTATTTGCAGACAAGAAGACCTTACCAACAAAAAAAAAATGCTTTCAAAGTAGCTCCTTGGTACCCAATACGTAAATTTACATTGAGAGGGAAAAATATGTGAACGTAATGATCACCACGTATCTTCTCAGCGTGTTTCTCTTGCTATGTTTCCAGTTATTCAATTCAGCTGTCCTGAGTAGTTGTTTTACAAAACTACAATATTCCTCTAGGAATTGAAATCAAAGATCTAGCACATGTACTGTTTAATTGCAAATTCGCTTATGACTCACAAACATGTTGGATGACTCCACTGCTGACTGGTAAATAGTACCTTCCAATGATACAAACGCTGGAGTTACTAACATTGCATTCTATTTATTTGTACTGGCATATAGCAATGACAACTATACATAATACAAGAGTTACAAAAATGCATGTAATAATTAATCATACATAAATAAAAACATACTATGACAGAACCAAAGGGCAAAATGAAAAAAACAAATATTTTATAAATAGAATATTTTATATTTATTTATATTCAATTTTACCTGTTGAATTTTTAATCTATTTGCAGCTACTCCAACGTTAGCTACAGCATTTGTCCCCTTGACTCTCTTATCAGAGAGAAAGTATACCATCAATCGGAGAGGGGACCACTCAGGTCTAGCATTAGTTCATTTAAAATTAATAGTTGATCTCGAGGACGTGTATATAGAGGGCATTGTAAAAGATAGTGACCAGATCTTCCACTTGATTCGAGCCAGAGATAAGGAGTTACTATTAACATCTAGAAATGAAAGAACACACAAAGGAGTTAGGAAGAAATATTTGGTATTTAATTGATTTTATATTGTATTTTTAGTTGTACTTTTTTTTTTGGTATGGCTAATCGCTTAATAATAAATAAATGCATTCATTCGTTCGTACAACTGTGTGAGACTGATCGTGCAAGGACTCGTACCCCAGCAGATGATAATCTGTATATTTTTCTTCACATTTTTACCACGTTCTACTCTATAGACTCACGTACACAGACAAAACTGGCATTTAAGATGCCTTTGACTCACGATGGCTGGATTTCATGATATTGAGCTTGTTTGCATGTTGCACACTAATAGCAATACCAATGTGGTTTTATTATGGATTTAATATTGCTCAAATGTCTAGTCTAGGTCTACATTTCCATCCCCATCCAGAGCAAAATCCATTTTCATAAGGGGTTTTGCTTAGGGAGCAGCAGATACGCTATCATACTCTATTAGAATCTATGTGCTGTATCATTGCACATTATGGATAAACTTATACATTTTCACCTAGTGTTGGGGGGGTCATAAAGTAGGAATAGAAATAAAGAAATTGCCGTAATCTCTTTAGCTCCTTTATGCACTTCATTTACAAAAACCCATAAAATGGATAGTAAAATATTTACTAGTGTTTCGCAGGTTTCAAATGGCAGAAATTGAATTGTGTACAACATCTCGCTTCCGCAGTAAGATGACTCGATTTCACTGTGAGATAGAACCTGGCCTGAGTTGCGTTTTCTCAATACATCAAAGCCTACAATGTGCACCGGGACAGAAATGTCATGCCCTGAACGGGTGCTTTCAGAAGGAGAGAGACTGTCGCTCTGTCCTTTTCTTCACCAAGAGTAAGAAACACCTGTACTTTTGTTATGAAATGAACTGGGTTTTGTTTTGAAACAGAACTTCACTAAGTGGGGGATTGCATCTTGAGTTTAGGGTGTAAAGTCAATCTCTATTTTCTCTCAGTTCTCACTGAAAATCATGGTTCTCAGCTGGTTTGGTTTTTAACGAGACTCAAGAATCGAGAAAACCCCCAGTTTTTGACACTTTCTCAATCAAGATTTTGAGCGATGTGACTTTGTACAGTGTATCATCCCTAGTCACGCGTATGTCTCTCTCTTATATATTTTCTCTCTCTCCCTCCCTCCCCCCCCATTCTCTCAGTGCCTCTACTTATGTTCTTATGTTCTTACTTGTGAGAAAAAACAGTAATATGCATGCACAAAACGGCTGACCTTTTCCAAAATGGAAGTGATGCTAGTGGCATTTTGGAAGAGGGCTGCACATGAGCAGAACACCCATTATGCATTTGCAAAGTTGCTTTTCTCCTTTTAGATGAGATTCATAACCAAGCCAAGCACGTGCACGAGAGACTTTGCATCTTCGTGAATGTTACACTCCTTGTCTCTCCCTCTGTTCCCCTTCCTTCACACACACACACACACACACCGTCTCTCAGATTGTAAGCCCTAGGACAGGGACTGTGTCTATTCCATTACTTTATAAAGCACCAGGTACATAGTTGGCGCTATATAAATGCTTGCTAATAATAATAATAATAATAATAATAATAATAATAATTAATAATAAATTCTTGTTGAGATCTTGCACCGTCATTGAGATTGTCTCGAGATCTCGATAAGGACTCTCAATTCTCGCAAGATATTTCCAAGAAACAAATTAATTCTCATTTCAGCCTTAGAGTTTAGCATGTACTTTGGCTCCGACATGCTTTAAGTGTTTTCCAAACATAATTATCTGATCCAAACCCATTGAAGTGGTGCTATTGTTGCCTTCAATGGGTTTGGGTCATTCTCTAACTCTTGTGATATCACTCTGAAAAATAACCTTATTACCTACCATTTTGTGACTGTATCAAGGACACCCTTGGTCCCTGGAATATCAGGCCCAATGTGGTGTTGCATGAGATCTTGCAGAGATGCCAGAGACATTGAGGTAAACCTTTGCAAACCCTGGGAAAGGTTAATAGACAATGCCATGGCCTGAGTGCTCCTAGCTGGGTGTTGGACAGTGAGCAGATAACTAGGGCTGTGTTCCCATCTGCGGTGGCGGTGGCAGCAGAGGGAGGGGCCAGGGAAGATGCGGCAGTACGGAGGAGGCAGCTGACAGGAAAAGCGCCGGTGCGAATGGGCATCTGCCCCGGCTTCTCTCGTGCATGTCAGAGTGCAAAATCCTGCCCTGACATGCACGAGAAAAGCTGCGGCAGATCCCCGTTCACACCAGCTCTTTTTCTGTCAGCTGGCTCCTCCGTGCTGCCGCGTCTTTCCTGTCCCCTCCCTCGGACGCCCCTGCTGCCGTAGATGGGAATGCAGCTTAGTTGAGGAGCACCTGGCATCTATGGTTGAGTTGGGAACCAAGCAGGAGAACCACTAGCAAAAGACAGTCTCTAAGAGCTAAGAGAGATAAGAGCTCTCCTAGAGGGGGAGGTGGGAATAGAAAATTGAAAAATTGAAAAATCAGATTTTTAAAAAAACAATTAAAAAATAATAATAATACCAGAAATGACTGATTTTTTGGGGTATCTGGGTACCCAATCGATGACCATATAGCCCCTTGAATACCTGAAACTAGGGCTGTTCCGAATACTAAAAACAGATATTCTTGAGTATTTCTGATTTCCTGAGTAATAAATACTCAGGAATACTTAGTATTCATAGGTCTACTCGGTAGGCTGGAGGCTTGGGTAGATTATGAGCAAATTATCTGCAAGGAACAAATAGGATTTAGGTGGGAAATGGGGCCATTAACAGGTGTGCAGGCCCGTAATGGCCTGCATTAGACAGCCTGAGTACCCTTGGCCCAGGTTGTGGGCCTGGAATCATCCGGGGCACCACATCAGGGCCAGCTGCCTACCCAGGCTGAGGCAGCAGGGGGCGCACATCTGGTGGCCCAAAAACAGATGCACTGGTGAGTCTCTGGCCCAGGCAGGCTGGGCACTCTTCAAGTTTGTTTTCTGCCAGGGACTTAAAAATTGAGGAGTCCAAACCTTCATCTTAGAAAAGAAATCACTAAGTGTGCTTGTGGGTGTGGGGTGGTGGGGTGTGTGTGTGCATATGTTTATAAGACACTGAATAGTGTAGAGGAAGCAGATAGGGAAATGCTATTCAGTCTTCCCCACAGTACAATTGGTAACAGGCAAATATCAAAAATAGCAGGCAGCAGGATTTTTTAAATGATGCACTTTTTTCCATGCATGCCCTCATCTCTGCTCCTCCCCCCCTCTACTCCTCCCCCCCCTCACTCTGTCAGTCCTTGAGAGTAAGGAGGGATCCATGTGCCAGATTCAGGAATCATAAATAAACAAACAGTCGTGGGCCAAATTCTGCCCCTGAGACAGAGGTCCCCGACATATACTTTGACTACCGGGAAACTAGCGACAGGCTAGGAGTGAACATTTTTCATCCGACCTCGGCCCTGCAGTCTCAGTGTTTACCCGATGCCTGACTGTTGTCAGGAACTGGATGAGGATGAGCCCACTGAAGCTGAATCCAGACAAGACTTGAGGTGATGACAGTTGGCCGGTCTTGTGATCTGGAAGGGATTGGGACTCCTGTTATTCATGGAGTCTGGCCCCCTTTGACAAATCAAGTTCTCAGCCTCTGAGTGCTTCTGGACCCTTTGCTGAGCCTGGATTGTTGCGGTGGGGTTGGGGAGGAATGAGGGGTAAGGTTGGGGATTTGTGGTTTTATGCTGCTTTTATGTATTGTTATTAATTGTTTTGTAAGCCATCCTGAGCCATCTGAGAAGGGTGGAGTAAAAATTTAAATAAACAATTAAACAAACATGAAGCATCGGAATGATACCTAATTGCTTTGTACGCTTCTGAAGAATTTGGTTCTAGCCACTGTCCGAGACAGGATACTGGGTTAGACGACCCATTGATCTGACCCAATACGGAAATTTGTGTGTGTTCTTGAGTAGATCTGAACTGATTACCTTAAAAAATGCATAAATCCATCAGCTATACCCTACCTGAATAGTAAATGGTGTTTTGAGTAATAACCAATGTTGTTTTACACTCTGTCTGATATCCATTTTGGTTATTCTGTTTTGGTTTTTCGGATTTTCTCGGTTTGGCGATTTTGACTGTTTAGTCATTTCAGTATTCTGTTTACATAACTTTGGAAATATGAGCACTAATTGTAAACAAAATACCAAAAAGTGGGGGAAGCATGGAATACCATCCCTCCAACATATTTGAGAGCCCCAGTTCCGATTATAGATATTATTTAGGCTCTAGAAGGGCTACCCTAAATTGTGAATAATATTCATGAATAATAAACCCATCTATTCTCAATGGGTGTTAACTGACATGACAGGCAGCTGTCCTCCTGTCCGGGGGTGAGAGAGGGCTACC
>QEPC01004060.1:3454963-3480629 GCA_003113815.1 Sphenodon punctatus | reverse complement strand
ATATATATATATATACATTTTAAAAAATCACACTGGATGTGTCTTTTTCCAAAATGGTGGCAACAGTTCACACAATTTAAATACAGTAGAAACTGTATATAGTTTATACACGCGTAATAATATTGTATACATTGTATAAAATATATACATGATTAGTGTTATAATTATGATTATATTATGTAATGTATAAGGTATATCCGTTCTTATCTCCCCTGGGAAAATGTGGAACCAATTAAATAACTTATCCTAGGTCACTCTGGAAGTCTGTGGCAGGGACTGAAGGTGAAGCCTAGTCTTCTGAATCCTAGTGCAGTCTCTTTACTACAAGATCATCCATTCATGGTGGGAACTGTGTAGTAAAGTTGCTGGTTTAGACCATTTTTAGCTTAGCTTTTTTATGGAGACAAGCAACTTTATTATTATTATTATTATTATTATTATTATTGTTGTTGTTGTTGTTGTTGTTGTTATTATTAATTATTATTGTTATATTATTATTATTTATTAATAGAAGTAGTAATTATTATTATTGCGTATAGTGCCAGCAATTTACAGATCTCTGTCCTAGGGTGCGGGTACAAAGGGTTCAGTCTAGGAGAGATAAAGGAGAGGGAAATCTACGGTATTGACAGATGAGAGGGGCCCCCCTTTTGCTCCACTTTGCTCTGGGTTTACCTTCCAGTCTGAAGGACTGCTGTCAGTTGTTTGCGTAGGTTTGGGCCGGGGCAGCTGTGCATGGCATCATCCCCAGAAAGGCAGAGGATGCCGTGGTAACCCAGGAAAAAACGGGGCAACATGCTTTCCCAGGGCTGCCTCCTGCCTGATGGTTGGGGACCACAAGGTGGGCTGTGTTCACCATCTTAGAGTTGTAGTTGCAGCCTTGAGCAGTTGCAGGAGTGACTGCAATTCTGTGGTGAAGGGGCTGGGGGGGGCGTAACAGTGTATGGGCATGCTGCAACTGGTGAAACCACTGGCCCGTCAAATGGAGTTTTTGCGGGTCCCACGTGAGATGGCCGTAGGGTGGCTGTGGAGCAGCTCCAGAATCTGGAAGGTTGCCAGTCAATGTGTTAACACCCAGAGAGAGAGACGGGGTAGCACATCACAGGAGCACGTGCTTGGTTTAGTTACTGGATATAGAAGGTGACTCTATATGGATGGGAGCAGTCTGCTGGGGTGAGAATCATGGTAAAAGAGGTAGGTTTTCAGGAGGGATGTCAAGGGAAGGAAGAAAGAAGCAGAGCAGATGTGTTCAGGAAGGGAATTCCAGTCATGGAAGCTGGGGTGAAGTGGTGTAGGGGACAGGAGACTTCCCCTGTGGCATGGGGTGTGGCTAGTCTGTATGGGACATTTGGAATCTTAGTTCCTGTTATTTCAGGCAGCGGTGTACTCTGGTTGGTCCCGGTCTCTACTTGTCACTATTGGTGGGATTTCTTTGTGTGGATCTTTGGGCTGTGGCAGGTCCTGCAGTGGTGGAGGGGGCTGGACAGAATGACTATTGACGTCCCTTCCAGCCTTGTGACTCTATGACTTGTAGGTGGTGAAGGTGGCGGCAGAGGAGGAGCAAAGCTCTTGGGTGGGAACACAGCAAGAAACGAGGGCAGAAAGATGAGGAGCAAAGTTATGAAGATCTGACTACATGACTGATTGTATGTGTGTATCCTATTAATAAATTAGTTTCCCATAAGCTAATCTCAACCAAACTTGGTAAGAAGGCAGAAGGTCCAAAGGTAAATAGAAACCAAAGATTTCATAACACTTGCTGTCTCTGGAAGCGAGACAAATGTCATGAGCCCCCAATGGCCTGGAACGGGTGTCCTTAGGGTTACCAGTATATCGGCCCAACCCATGGTGCCACCACTGCCTCCACATGACCATCTTGGTTCTGGGTCTTGTGAATGCCTCTGCACATGGGATTGGCTACTGTCTGAATAAGTCTTAAGAGGTAGCAGGAAACTGGGCAGAACAATGCCTCTTTTTGTGCTCTGACCTGTGCGTTGTTTGGTTCTCTGTGGAGTGACCCGGCTCTTGGATCACTTTGAACCTTATCCTGCCTGTCTCATGTTTGTAACTGATCCTGCCTATTGCCTGATTGGACCAGCCTTGTTCTGACACTGCTTGGAGCCAGTCCTTTGAGTCCACTCATGACCCAGGCTAGATCCCGACAGAAAAGACCTTTCCTGTAGTCAAATAATTCTATTGGCATACATTGAGTGTCATCCCCTTTTAAAAAAAAACAACCCACAAGGGTCATCATAATTGAAGTGATTACTCCACAGAACAATTTGCTTGTAAGATAAAGCAGGAGGAGTCAGGATGTTGACGGTGATCACTAAAAGGTGTTAAAAATCAAATTGTTCCACAGAGGTGTCCTAAAAGACCGTCCTAGAAAAGCTATTTTAATGCTGGCCATTTTTGAAATAAAATACTTTTTATCTACACAGTGGAGCTTCAAATACTATGAAAATAATTGCAAGGGAGGACAGAGGCTGTTTCTAATCTAGTGCGTTATCTCTATCTCTCTAAGTATCTGAGGCTTAGTGCTGCCTGAATCTTTCACTGTTCTATACATTGCTAGGTTTTTTCTCCCCCAATTACCGTGGAAAGAGATATGTCTTTTGTGCTTCTTTATAGTAATATTAAAAAAAAAAGTGGTGATTCCTGCAGGAAAGAAAATGTAACGGTTTTCAGTGTAATTGGCAAAGATGACTTTTCTTCTGGCTCTACTGTAATATAGTTATTACAGGCAATAAAATGGCTTTGTCTCCCCAAAGCGTGGAGCATTATCAAATTAACTCACAGGAGGTTATTGCTCTTTTAAGTATGGAGACTCAGTTGGGACAAAAAGGTCTTGCAGCCTGTGGGGTGACATGGTGGAAACTTCATTCACTGTTTGTTGTTTGATACCAGATAAGTTATTGTATAGACATATTTGACACTTTAAATAAGCTCTCTGCTTCCTGATTCGAGCTGAAATGAGTACCCACAAAAACGGGCATACCCACCAAATTTCTAGTAGTCGAAGCAACCCAACAGCATCAGATACTGATCGGTACCTGATTACTATCCAATTTGGGTACCCAGTGTCCCGGAATGTCAGCTTCCAGTTCTTATTTTTCGACTTCCGAACAGATATTTTGATATCTAACACCTATTTTTTGGTTTTTCATCCATTAAATTTGTCTTTGGGTCCAGATTGTTTTGATTTCTGGCCTGATTTTTCAGTTTTCCATCCCAATATATTAATGGGTGATCAGAAAATGGAAAACTCTGTACCAGAAGACGCCAATTTTCTGAGTATCTGGGTACCTGATCAGTAATTGAGTAGTCTGTTGAGAACCCGATGTGGTCCTCGAAAATGTAGGTATTACTCACGAGTAAAAAATCGGCTACACATTTCAAGTGTATTCCTGATCCTGCCTTTAACACAAAAAGGCTCCTAGAGTAGAATAATAGACGTTACAGTTGAAACAGGTACCCACAAAAACAGATAATCTTGCTGAATTTCCAGTACTGGAAATTTTCTGGCACTTTTCTGTACCCAAACAGCTTTTCAGTTGGGTACCCAAAATATCGACAACTGGTATGCAGAAATACCATTTTTGTCCCTGCTTCTGGGGGTGGAGGGGTTCAGACAGTATTTTGGGTGATTTGGGGTATTGAGAAAACAGTCATACCCAAAACTATGGTTTGTTTACTAGATTAACATCATTTGGTGTCAAGTCAGGGATCCATTTCAGCTCTTATCCGTACCAGCATTCAGGCCACTGTTATCTCCAAAGGAATGAAAAGGTCACAGAGAATACAGGCGAATTGTGGACAACCTGTTAAACCACCCACAGATGGTAGTAGTACCAGTGGGGTCTGAAGCTGCCCGCATTGTGTAATTTTGTTACCTACACACTATTATCTGGCATCCAACCAGATGTATGTGTATATACATATATGTATATATGTATGCGTGTGTGTGTGTGTGTGTATAGATTTATTTATTTATTTATGTATTTATTTATTTGTTTTTTTGTTTATCTAAGAATTTCTACCCTGCCCCATCCAGCCCAAAGGTCTGGATGAACAGCCAAGTTTTACAGGCCCAGCGGAAAGCTAACAAGCTGGGAGCTTGGCAAGCCTCCTCTGGTAGGGAGTTCCACAGCCATGGTGTGACCACCGGGAACGCCCTCTCTATAGTGGCCCCCCGGTTTACAAGGCGGACCTCCAAGAAGGTGCCCCCAGTGGATTGCAGAGATCATTCCAGGGCCCAGGGAGTGAGGCGGTCTCTCAGGTAGGAGGGGCCCAGGCTGTGTAGGGCTTTAAAAGTTAACACCAGATATAATATATATTATTTTTTATTGATTGATTTTATACATTTTTATCCTACCTAATCTGCCTTGGGCAGCTCTAGGCGGCTCACAAATACTAAAAATTCCAATTTCATACAATATAAAACAAGTAAAAACAATAAAACCAGTAAAGCCCCCACTCTGGTGTGCAAAAAAACAAAATACAAACACGAGGAGGGTCCCAGCATTCTGCACTAGCTGCAGCTCCCAGACCATCACCGCGGTCAGCCCCATGTAGGGGGCATTACAGTAATCCAGCCTCATAGTGACAAATGCATGGATGATAGTGGCAAGATCGGAGTCTGAGACATATGGACAGAGCTGCTGCACCTGATGTAACTGGCGGAACGCACTCCTGGTTACAGCCGAAACCTGGACAACCATTTGCAGCTGTGAATCCAGGATGTAAGATGACGACAAGAGGTGGACCTCATCAATGATGGGAGGACCCCCACTCATCCAGATCACAGTTCCCACCAACAAGTATCACCTCTGTCTTTTCAGGATTCAGCCTCAGTTGGCTGCTTCTCAGCCAGACCCCCCCACAGTCGCCAAATGCTGGGAAAGCACCAAGACTGCTGGGCCTGGGTCAGATATAAAGGATAGGTACACACTGGAGCCTATAAATATTGACCCTATACAAATCTTTCCTAACCGGTAGAACGCAGCGAGTGGTTCTTGGGTGTGTGTGTGTGTTCATCATAGCGAGATCTCTCGTGTCAAGTCCCTCAGGGTTCGGTTTTGTCTCCTCTCCTGTTCAACATATACATGCAGCCACTCGGTGATGTGATCAGGAGGTTTGGCATGAGGTGTCATCAATATGGTGATGACACCCAGCTGTATCTCTCTTTTTCAGCAGACCCAGGCCCTGCAGTCTCGGTGCTTACTCAGTGTTTGACGGCTGTGTGGGACTGGATGAAGACTAACTGACTGAAGCTGAATCCTGACAAGATGGAGGTGATGTTGGTGGGTAAGGCGCTGGAGATGGTGGCCCCCATTATTGGTGGGGTCTGCCCTCCATTGGTATCCCATGTACGGAGTCTGGGGGTGCTCCTTAAAGCAAAGTTCCACCTGGATGTCCAGGTGGAGGCTGTGGCAAGGAGTGCCTTTCGCCAATTACATCTGGTGCATCAGCTTTGGCCATCTGTTTCAGACTCTGACCTGGCCACCATCATCCATGCTTTCATCACCTCTAGATTGGACTATTGTAACGCGCTCTACGTGAGGCTGCCCATTGTGACAGCTGGGAAACTGCAGCTGGTACAGAATGAGGCAGCCCGTCTTCTGGTAGGACTAGGCCACCAGGAGTACATTACACCAGGACTCCGTTCTCTGCACTGGCTGCTGGTGGTTTTCGGGCCCAATTCAAGGCCTAGATGGCTCTATAAAACCCTAGATGGCCTAGGCCCTACGTATCTGTGGTACCGCCCCACTCCCCACTCCCCGGGTGTTTCACCGACCCCTGCAGTCATTGAGGGGATCCCTGCTCGAGGTCCCCCAAGTCTTCTGGGGGGGCACGCAGGGGAGGGCTTTCCCAGTGGCCACTCCACGGCTGTGGAATTCCCTTCTGCTGGAGGCCCAATTGGCCCCGGATCTCCCCTCTTTTCGGAGAAGTTGTAAGACCTGGATGTTCTGCCAGGCATTTGGCAGGGGAGATGGGTGAGGGTGTGTATTGTTGGGTAGTGGTTATTTTTCTTTTTGCCCTCCT
Organism: Sphenodon punctatus; assembly: GCA_003113815.1. Classification (NCBI taxonomy): domain Eukaryota; kingdom Metazoa; phylum Chordata; class Lepidosauria; order Sphenodontia; family Sphenodontidae; genus Sphenodon; species Sphenodon punctatus. The sequence goes on along the minus strand of QEPC01004060.1, from coordinate 3,474,584 downwards.
TTTAGTTGTTTAAATTGTTTTTTTAAGGTTTTAAGGTTTTGTTAATTGTAAGTCGCCCCAAGCTGCCTGTGGCAGGAGGGGTGGAGAAGCAAAATTTTAAAAATAAATAAATAAAATAAATAAACTTCAGCATTCATAACACCCAATATTATATCAAGCACTTATAAGAATCTATTTTTGTCATGTGTAAAAGCGGCCTAACAGACTACCATATTTGGGGTTGGATGGAATTGCCTCCCAGGTCATATTCACAGTCAGCTCAAAGCATTTTTTCCTTCTTCTGAAGTCTTAGTGTGGCTCATTTCTTTGTTGAAACATAAAATTTCATAAAATTGTTATCTTTTTTTTGAGGTATTGTTGTATTCTGGTCACTCCCGATCTCTACTTGTGGCAGATTTCTATTATAAGCTTGGTTCCTTGTAGGGATGGGATAACAGAACCGAGTTCGGAAATTCGGTTCTGTTCAAAAATCGAGTTCGGTTTGGAAGTTCGGTTTGGTTGACTGAAATATTCGAGTTTGGTCCGAACTCCGAACTTCAAGTTCGGAAATTCAAAACCCATTGAACTAGATGGAATATTATCTTATAGAGATGGGCGAACAGAACTGAGTTCAGAAATTCTGTTCGGTTCGAAAATCGAGTTCGGTTCTGAAGTTTGGTTTGGTCGACCGAACTGGTCAAGTTCGGTCTGAACTCCGAAATTCCGAACCACGTTCGCCTATCCCTAGTTCCTTGTTGATGGATTTTTCTGTACGGACAGAATGGTTAGGTAATCCTGCATTGGTGCAGGGGTTGGACTAGATGATCTTTTATGTCCCTTCCAGTCGCAGCACTCAGTTCATTTATATGGTTACTTTGTTTGTTCTGCATTTTTTTCATTTTGATGTTACCAATAAATACCAAATTATAAAAGTAACCCAAAACAATTTAAGTAACCAAATAAATGATACAAAGTAACCAAACAAATCATAAATGAAAGCCAGAAACAAAGAACACTTCATATTCTCCTCATCTAAATGAAGATAGAGTCACCAAATTTATCACATTCAGTATTCTCAGCCAATAATACTTTTTGCAGTACTGGTGATGGAACATCATACCATCATACCATAGCTTGCTATATGATAACGTTTAGAGTTATAGGAACAAAACAATGATTATTTTTTTAAATTAATTATTCAATTACAATTATTATTAATTTTTATTCTTTTTAATGTCTGAAGTAGAACTGGATGTCTTTTTTGGATGTTTCAATTAGATCAAAAAGTAATCTGCTGTTAATATCCAGTATTCTGACTAGCTTGGCAGCTTTTTCTTCTGGCTGCATCTGAGTTTAGCTGCCAGGCAGCCAGGCTGGAATCCTAAATATTGTTTGTTGACGATTACCATCTAACAAATTAATGAATTACCATAATACTGCATTACCATTTACTATATTTCCACATAATTAAACCAGTTCAGATAGAGGGAGGGAGGGGGGAAAAAAGGTCAAACACAGTACTTAAACTGTCATTGGAAAATGGTGTTCGGTAACATGTAACAGGTAACAGTACATGGCAGGTGGTAAACAGGAATCTGGTTAACGAGATAGCAGGTAGAAATTATCTCACAGGTAGAGATCATCTCACTCCCCAGGTCCTGGATCAGCCCCTGTGGTCATCCGGGGGTGCCCTGCTTGAGGTTCCCCGGGTTTTTCGAGGGACCATGCAGGGGAGGGCATTCTTGGTGGCCGCACCACGGCTGTGGAACTCCCTTCCGGTGGAGGCCCGGCTGGATCCAGATCTTCTCTCCATTTGGAAAAACTATAAAACCTGGGTGTTTTATTTATTTATATTTATTAAATAAATGCCTGTTCCACCAGGCATTTGGCTGGGGAGATGGGTAATGGGGGGAATGGTGATGTGGGATGTGATCCCTCACCCCCCTTTAAATGTTGTCTTAACTGTAGTTTTTAGTATTTGTAAGCCACACCGAGCTGCCTGTGGCTGGAGGGGCCGGGTAGATAATGTTTTAAATAAACAAATAAATAAATAAATATTGAACTGGATACTATTTGGTGTCCGATCAGAAATGACAACGTCTGGTTGGATGCCAGATAGCAGTGAATAATTGTTTCATCTCTAGTCCCAAGTCTATGGAATTTTTCTTTGGGGTGTGTGTGTGTTTGTGTGTGTGTGTGTGAGAGAGAGAGAGAGAGAGAGAGAGAGAGAGAAATCTGTTGAACTTTCAAGAAATAATGCATTTGGGTCTCTTTTTTGCTACTTATCTTTTTCTCCCAGTTGTCAACCTAATTTTCTTTAGAAGTGAGGTGAAAATGACTGTTCCCTTACTGCTGGGGAATACCTACCTTTGGGGAACACTTGTGACTACTCATCAGTATTTCCTCACTATCCATTGAATCTGCATTTCCACTGTTGTTGAGATCGGCGCCTGTGATTGCCCACCATTTTGGTTTTTGTATTTTTTGGTAAATTTTGATATTTTTCACCAGTTAGTGTGCAGTATTTTTGTCAGTTTCATTTTACGCAGTTTCCAGCAACAGAATACAGAAAACAAGGGGTCGCCCTTGAAGTACACCAGTCAAAACAGTTTGCAAGGATTCAAAACCAGGACCAGTAAGGGAAATGATGAAAGTTATGCAGTGAACTTATGATCATACAGAAGCAAACATAAGCAGCAGGATGTAAGGAATGTTACGTGGTGTAGGTATGCTCCTGCCTTGGAAGAATTACCAGGAGTACCGAATAATGGCAGTTACCGAATGGGAACAATCAAAAATTGCGAACAGTGCAGTAAGTATCCTCATCACACAAGCACAGGTGAATTATTTGTTTCTGACAGAAATAGCTTGGCTACAATTGCTCAATTCACTACTAATTCTCTTACCTCTGCTGATTCTATTTCCACTGTTTTTTCCTCCCCAGATTTTGTTTTGATTGCTTGTCTTCAGATGCTGTCCCTCTCTTCTCACAGTCTCAGCTGGCCATATGCTATTTTGACCTGAGACCAAGAAAACGTCATTCTGAGTTCACTTCACAAGTTGCTCTTGTTATTATTTGAAAATTTATTAATTTGTCACAGGCCTCTGGTGCTCTACCACCTGCCTTCAGATCTGTTGCTTTCATTTCATTGGTATCAAACACATTCAGGAATGCTTTTAAAGCCCATCATTTTCCCAATAAGAGAAAGGAATATAATACAATAGGGGGGTGCAATTCATTTTTATTTTTTATAATTACTAAAACGAATGAAGCCCTGTTTATTTTAGAAATTAAAATACGAAAATGGATAAATAAGCAAATGATAAGTCAGTGTGGTGTAGTGGTTAAGAGTAGGGCTGTGACTTGGTCTTTGGAAAACTTCAGAAATTGCCGAAGATTAAGATATTCGGTTTGGAAAGTCTGAAGTCCGAAGTTCTGAATACCATTATTTGTAAAACTTCAGGAACTTCGGAAACAGCTGCATGCGTGGGGGGCTGGTATACGGTTGAGCTTCTTATAGAAATTAAACTTAGCGTCTGGTTTTGTGGGATCATTTTCAGTGGCTATTTCCCGCCAAGGCGGGGGGATGTGCTTGGAACAGTTAGGGCCACTTTTTGTGAACTTGACCCATGCCAATCCTGACTGGTCAAGGCCAGCCGGGAGATGTTGGGGCCGCTGCTGGTGGGAGTGGTCAATGCCTCCCTTTGGGAGGGCAGAGTGCTGGGTTGCCTCAAAGAGGCGGTGGTGCGGCCTATGCTCAAAAAAGCACCACTTGACATTGACTCCTTCATCAGTTATTGGCTGGTCTCTAATCTTCCCTTTTTAGGGATAACCCCAGTCTAATTCATAGCAGAGGTTGTCAACCAAAGCCACAAGCACAGTCTCAGTGCCATAACCTGAATGAAAGATGGATTGTGAGGGATCCAGATAACCGGTGCGGTCTAGATGCCCCTGGAGCTGCTGAGCCACTACCCTCTCAATAACCTTCCCTAAAAAGCTTACCTGGATTCCTCGCAGTCCGGCTTTGGTCCAGATTATGGCACTGAGACTGCGCTTTTGGTTTTGGTCGACGACCTCTAATGTGAATTAGATTGAGGTCGTTTGACCCTGCTAATTCTGTTAGATCTGTTGGCTGCTTTAGATACCGTTGACCATGAGATGATGTTGACTCGCTTGTGGGACTAGGGGGTGTTGGATCATTCTTGATTGGTTCTGCTCCATCCTGGCTGGAAGAACTCAATGTGTAGTGCTCAGGGATTGTTTTTCATCCCCTCGAGACCTCACGTGTGGTGTCCATCAAAGTTCCATTCTGGTCCTTTTCACACAGACACTCTAACACTGCTAAAATGGGTGTTAAATTTTATTATACATGTTGCAGGTCTGCAGGTGTGCTCTATGTGTGCCCTGCAACATGTATGATATAAAATGTAACACCCATTTTAGCAGTGTTAGAGTGTCTGTGTGAAAAGGGCCTCTGTCCCCTCTCCTGTTCAACGTGTATATACAGATGCTCGGTGAGGTCATGAGACAGTATGGGGTGCAGTGTCATAAATACGCTGATGACACCCAGCTCTACTTCTATTTTTCTTCTGACCCAGACCCGGCAGTCTCAGTGCTTACTTGGTGTCTGATGGCTGTGGGTGACTGGATGGGGGCGAGCCAACTGAAGCTGAATCTTGATAAGATAGAGATGATGATGGTGGGTAGGGCAGTGGATGTGGTGGTACACATCAGTGATGGGATTCACCCTCCACTGGTTCCCCGGGTTTACAGTATGGGTGTGCTCCTCGACCCGCAGCTCCACATGGATCTCCAGTTGGGGGCGGTAGTGAGAAGTGCGTTTTGCCAATTACATCTGGTACATTGGCTTCAGCCATATGTTGGATGGAGGACATACCCTTGCCCTAATATTCTGCACTGACTTTGAGGCGGGAGATCCGGTGGTGGGGATGTATCAACTACAGTCTTGTCATGGACGGATCATTATCTCCTCCAGACCGATCTCCTGGCACATGTCTGCCCCTGGAGAGGTGTAGGGCCAGTTCAGTTGGTCTGCCCCTGGAGACTTATGGAACCAGAAGGATTGTGGAATGTCCTCAGGGAATTGCCTCCTGATCTTGATGATCGTTTACTCGATGACCTCATTCTCTTCTGGAACAACTTGTTGACTGAGGCAATTGACCAAATGGCTCCCAGGTGTCCACTTCCAGAATGCCGATGATGCATGTCCCCTTGGTTTATAGAGGACCTGCGCTATATAAAGCAGGAAGGACGGCAGTTGGAGTGACTGTGGCGCTGTAGTCGAGCTGAAGTCGACCGATTGTGACATAAAGCTAGTTTAAAAACTTATGCTCTGGTACTGCAGGCAGCAAAGAAAGAATTCTTTACTGTCCTCATAACATCTGCAAAGTCATGGCCAGTGGAGCTTTTCCGTGTGGTGCAGTGGCTGGTCAGTCTGGCCTCTCTCTGCCTGGAACTGGAATCTCCCAATACCTGCTGTGACAGGTTGGTTGACTTTTTGTGGATAAAATCGCTCAGATTCACTGCAACTTCGATGCTGTACTTATAACAGTAGGTGAACCTGAGGGGGTGGAGGACCCGCCTTGTCCAATTTCATGGGATCTATTTCAGTGGGTGTCGCCCACTGATGCTGCAGATGTCCTTGGGGCTGTAAGGGCCACCTGCTGTGAATTAGATCCGTGCCGATCCTGGTTGGCCAAATTCTGCTGGGAGACATTAGGGTCATTGCTGGTGGGGATTGTCAATGCCTCCCTTAGGGAGGGCAGGGTGCCAAGCCTCCTCAAAGAGGTGGTGGTGAGCCCCTGCTCAAGAAACCATCTCTTGACATTGACTCCTTGGTCAGCTATCGGCCAGTCTCCTACCATCCCTTTTTAGGGAAGGTAATTGAATGGGCGGTGGCTTGGCAGCTTCGGGGGCATCTAGATCGGGTCAGTTTCCTTGATCCCTCACAGTCTGGTTTTCACCCTGGGTTTGGCATGGAGACTGCGCTTGTGGCTTTGGTTGACAATCTGTGTTGTGAATTAGACCAGGGAAGATCTTCAGCTGCATTTGATACCGTTGATCATGAAATGTTGGTGGCTCAGCTGTGGGACTGGGCCAGGGTGATCAGAATTGCTCTTGAATGGTTTTACTCATTCCTGGCTGGGACAACTTGGCGTGCGGTTCTCAGGGAATATACATCATCTCCTCGGGACCTCACGTGTGGAGTCCAGCAGTGTTCTATTCTGTCCCCCCTCCTGTTCAACATGTATATTCAGTCTTTGAGCGAGGTTGTGAGAGGGTTCAATGTGCGTTGTCATCAGTACACCGATGACATACAAGTCTACCTCTCTTTTTCTGCAGACCCAGACCCGGCAGCCTCGGTGCTCACCCAATACGGATGTGCGAACGTGGTTCGGAAGTTCAAGTTCGGACTGAACTCAAATAGTTCGGTCGACCAAACCGAACTCGATTTTCAAACTGAAGCGAACCGAATTTCCAAACTCGGTTCTATTCACATACTCCTATCACCCAGGGCTTGGCAGCTGTGGGGGACTGGATGAGGGCGATCCGTTTGAAGTTAAATCCTGACAAGATGGAGGTGATGTTGGTGGGTAGGACTGGGGTGGTGGTGACCCCCATCATCAATGAGGTCTGTCCCCTATGGCCTCATAGGTCTATAGTCTGGGGGTGCTCCTCGACTCACAGATCTGCCTGGATCTTTAGGTGGGGGTTGTGGCGAGGGGAACATTTTGCCAATTACATCTGGTACGATGTCTATGGCCATATGTTTCAGACTCGGAACTGGTCAACATCATCCATGCCACTATCACCTCTAGACTAGACTACTGTAACATGGGGACAGTCCAGAGGTTGCAGCTGGTGCAGAATGCGGTGTCCCATCTCTTAACAGGGATGGGTCGCTGCGAGCACATTACACCGGTGCTCCTTTCTCTGCACTGGCTGCCTATTATCTTCTGGGCCCAATTCAAGGTGCTGGTAATGCCCTATAAAGCCCTAAACAGCCTGGGCCAAGCTTACCTGCAGGATCGCCTCAGTCCCCAAATTGCATTGCAGCCCCTGCGGTCAGCCGGGGATGCCCGACTCAAAGTCTAACAAGTTGCCCGGGTAGTGACGATGGGGAGGGCGTTCTCGGTGGCGGCTCCCAGTCTGTGGAACTCCCTCACGATGGAGGCCCACCTGGCCCCAGACCTCCCCTCTTTCCATAGAGGACCTTGCTGTTCCACCAGGCCTTTGCAGAGGGAGAACGTGTAGGATGGGGTGAGTTGAGGATGGGAACTCTACCCTTTTAGTTCTTTTTATCATTTTAAACGTTTTTAATTATATTTTATGCGTGTTTTTATTGCTTATGTATTTGTTAAGTCACCCCGACATGCTCTGTGAGCAGGAGGGGGTGGGGTAAATGTGTTTTAATTGTGTTTTATGTTTATTTATTATTTTGTAAGCTGCACCGAGCTGCCTGGAGCAGGAGTGGTAGGGTAGAAATTTTGCAATCAATAAAAAAACTAATAAATATTTGAGGGAGGGGAATATGGAAGGGGACAGTTGAGTGATGGTAAGTCAGATGGCAAGTTTGTAGTTGTTTTTAATTTCTGAATGCAGTTTCACTTTTGTGGGGTGAATGTCACTGGAATGAATGTCCCACTCTTGCTAGCCTGCTTTTCTGGGTAGTGCTTTGACGGTGGGTTCAAGAACTTTGCAGCAACTTTCCAAAGTTTTGCGAGGTCCGGAATTCCAAGTCCAAATTTCAAAACTTCAGAAACAGTGCTGAAGGGCTGCCAATTATTATTATTATTATTATTATTATTATTATTAACAAACATTTATATAGCGCCAGCAGTGTACTTTTATTATTATTATTATTATTATTATTATTATTATTAACAAACATTTATATAGCGCCAGCAGTGTACTTGGCACTTTACAAAGTAATAAAATAGACACGGTCCCTGCCCCTAGGGCTTACAATCTGAGAGACAGGAGCTGGGGGAGAGACTTAGGAAGGGGAACAGAGGGAGAGACAAGGGGTCTAACATTCATGAAGATGCGAGGTCTCAAGTGCACGTACTTGGCTTGGTTACGATGAGAATGACAGCAGGCAGGTCCATGTTGCAAGGATAAGGGTAAACCGATCGTAGGTATAGGAATAGTGGCTCAGCAGGATAAAGAGTCAGACAGAGCAGAGCGAAAGAGGTGAGTTTTAAGGAGAGATTTGAAGGTATGAAGGGAGGGGGCAAGGCGGATGTGGACAGGGAGGGAGTTCCAGGCATGGGGGGCAGCAAGTGAGAAGGGACGAAGGCGCTTAGGGGAGCAGGGAAGGCGTGGAAGGGTGAGAGAAGGGACAGAGGAGGAGCGAAGTGCACGGGCTGGAGTATGGAGGGCGATAAGTGCAGAGAGGTAGGGGGGAGCAAGGTTGTGAAGAGCTTTATAGGTGAAGACTAGGAGCTTGTGCAGGATTCGTTCAGGAAGGGGAAGCCAGTGAAGCGAAGAGAGGAGGGGCTGCACATGGTCGAAGCGACTGGCGAGGTAGATGACCCTGGCAGCAGAGTTTTGGACAGAGATGAGGGGAGAAAGGTGAGACCGGGGAAGGCCAGTGAGAAGGAGGTTACAGTAATCGAGGCGAGAGATGACCAGAGCATGAACAAGAGTTTTGGCAGACGAGACAGAGAGAAAAGGGCGAATCTTAGCAATGTTATGGAGGGAGAAGCGACAGGATTTAGCAACAGAGTCAATGTAGGGTTTAAAAGAAAAGGGTGAGTCAGAGATGAAGCCTAGGCTATGGGCTTGCGGGACAGGCAGAATGGTGACTCCATCAATAATTATGGACTACTCAGATTGATTACTCAGAACTTCGGTATTCATCTCGAGTACTCAGAAGTAGTATTTGGTACAGTCCTAATTAAGAGCATAGTATAGAGATGGGGAAGTAAGGGGAGGCTCCTGGTTCAAGACTTGCCTTAGCCATGAACTCACTGCATGAGCTTGGGCCAGTCACAGATCTCTTAACATAACCTACCTCACAGGATTGTTGTGAGGATAACTAATTGAGTTTAATTAATTTAATGTTAATGGTTAAATGTTAATTTTTAAAGTTAATAAGTCGAAATGTGAGCCATCCTGAGCCTAAGGGAAAAGGTGGGATAAAGACTGGGAGGGGAAATAAATTCAAATGTGATACACAAAATGGCCACCAGTCCATTCTGCAGATGCATAGTCTTTTCCAATATAGTGGTGGCAAAGTCACCCTCATCTTGGGAAAGGGCAGTTAATCTTAACACGCCCTTTCCTCTGCCCTGTGGCCATTTTGCACATGTAAAGTGATTTTTGTTTTAATTATCATTTTAAAACAAAAAATAAATAAATGAAATATGAATTATTCATTCATTCATTTTCGGAACATGCATTACAAAAATGAGTGGACCGCCATTCGTTTTTATAACTAATTAAAAACAAAAACAAATTGAACATCCCTAGTAGCACAATTTTAAATTTAACCTGTTGCTCTACGGGCAGCCAATGCTGAGAATGCAAGGTGGTTGTAATATGATCACGGTTGCCCAAGCGCTAAGCTGCCGCACTGACTTATACTGAACAAGCCACACGTGAGAGAGAAGCACCGCTGCAAGACCATGGAAGAGGAAATTATGATAATCGAGCCTTATGGTTACCAAGGCATGGGTCACTGTGGCAAGGTCAACCTGGGATAAATAAGGTTTTAGCTTATGCAAATTGTGTAGCTGAAAATAGCATCTTCAGACCACGTCCAATACTTGATTTTTCATGGATAGAGCGTTGTTGAAAATGACACCAAGGTTCTTTACCTGGTCCATTACTTCCATCTGTACTCCACAATTCAAGTATTCACTTCACTTCTAGCTGGTGGGGCTGATTCCATGCCCCGCAGAGAGCTGGGTGGAGCCTGCATGGATGTGCATGCAAACCAGTGCACGCATGGTATGGGGCCTCTGTTGCCCATGCAAACTGCACAGTTGCACACACATCTGTGGGGCATGGGATGGCCCCCAGTGTTTAGAATGATACAGAGTAATATCACAACTACCTCTGCAATGATCTCAGAAAATGCTTAGAATGAAACAAAACACTCTACGATCTCCTATTACTGAATTTGCTAATTACTCCTTTTTTTCATCATGGGATGCCCTATTACTTCCAAAAAACACCCACAATGTTTTCACTCTAAAACATGCCTCGACTGAATACAGGGTGGAAGAGAAAAACTGAGTCATTTGGAGTTAAAGCTGCAATTTTGGTAATGAAATTTTCTCCTTGGCTATTTCATTCCGCCACTACTACATCGACTTCAAGATCCACCTGGATATCGCTTCCAAGTCCTCTCCCCCTGCTACTCCCCACTCCCTCCTCCACCCACCTTTCTCCTGTCCTCCTTGCCTCCCGCCTCCTTGAGGAAATCTCCCTACTCTCCTCCTCCAACCCCTCCACTTGCCCCCTCGACCCCATTCCTTCCCGCCTCCTGATCTCCATTGCCTCCACCATTGCCCCTCCCCTCCTGCACATCATCAACCTCTCCCTCTCTACCGGGTCTGTCCCCTCTGCCTTTGAACATGCCACTGTCTCCCCCATCCTCAAAAAGTCCACTCTGGATCCCTCTGAACCCTCTAATTACCTTCCTGTCTCTCTCCTCCCTTTTGCTTCCAAGCTCCTTGAATGGGTTGTTTATTCCCATTGCCTCAACCTCCTCTCTGCCAACTCCTCCCTTGACCCACTCCAATCTGGTTTCTGCCCCCTTCACTCCACTGAAGCTGCTCTTTCTAAGATCACCAACAATCTTCTTGTTGCTAAATCCAATCGCCTTTACTCTATTCTGTTCCTCCTTGAGCTCTCTGCTGCCTTCGACACTGTTGACCACTCGCTCCTGCTTGAATCACTCCACTCCCTTGGATTCTGGGACTCTGTCCTTGACTGGTTCTCGTCCTACCTTTCTGACCGCTCCTTCAATGTATTTGTTCCTAACTCCTCACCCTCCTCCTCCCTACCCCTCTCAGTCGGGTTTCCCCAAGGCTCCGTCCTTGGCCCACTCCTCTTCTCTATCTACACCCAATCCCTAAGCAAACTCATTGCCTCCCATGGCTTCCAATACCATCTATACGCTGATGACATTCAACTCTATCTCTCGACTCCTTCCCTCTCCCACTCTGTTCAAGCTCGTCTCACCAACTGTCTCTCCGATATCTCCGCCTCGATGTCTCAACGCCAACTCAAATGGAACAAGGTGAAAACTGAACTCCTTATCTTCCCTCCCAATCCTTCCTCTCCTTCTTCCCTGTCAATTGCCATTTACTCTCCATCCTCCCTGTTCCCCAAGTTCGTAGCTTGGGCGCATATTCGACTCACACCTTACTTTCAAACCTTAGATTGACTCAGTTGCCAAATTCTGCCGCTTCTCCCTCCACAACATTACCAAGATCCGCCCTTTTCTGTCTGTCTCCTCTCCCAAAACTCTGATCCACACCCTAGTGATCTCATGCCTCAACTATTGTAAACTCCTCCTCGCTTGTCTTCCCCGCTCCCACCTTTCTTCCCTTATCTCTGTTCAAAACTCTGCTGCCAGGATCATCAACCTAGCCCGTTGCTTTGACCATGTGCAGCCTGTCCTCTCCTCTCTCCACTGGCCCCCTCTTCCTTGGCATATTCTGCACAAACTCCTTGTCTTCTCCTACAAAGCCCTTCACAACCTCGCTCCTCCTACCTCTCTGCCCTGATCTCCCTCCGAACCCCTGCTAGAGCACTCCACTCCTCCTCCATCCCGTCCCTCACCTCCCCTGCTCCCCCAACTGCCTTCATCCCTTCTCCATCACTGCCCCGCATGCCTGGATCTCCTTCTCTGTCCTCGTCCACCTTGCCCCCACCCTCCACACCTTCATGTCCCTCCTCAAAACCCACCTCTTCCGCTCCGCCCTTCCGAACTCCTGTAAGCACCTGTTATCTGTAGACTCCCAATTTAGTGTAACCAAGCCAAGAATGTGTACCTGAGCTCTCGCATCCTCATGAATGTCGCATCCCTTGTCTCTCCCTCTGTTTTCCCCTTCCATGTCTCCCCTCCCCCTGTCTTTAGATTATAAGTTCTCGAGCATGGACCATGTCTATCTCATTCTTTGTATGTGCCACGTACATCGCTGGTGCTATAATAATAATAATAATAATAATACATTATTATTATTATTATTATTATTATTATTATTATTATTATTATTATTATAAAAGGTTCTCCAAAAGAGGGCTGGTTACTTACATAGAACATAATAGATACAAGTCATGGATGCCGAGTGCATCTAATATATACAAAAAGGAACAGAGTGCAGTAGCAGAATGTTAAACAAGTCTTTGTATTTGAGAATCGCAGATGGAAATTTACAAAGTTCTTTGAAATGGAGTTCCCACTTAGGATGAACTTATGAATACATGCGATTAGTCAAACTTGGATATCTGTAAAATTTTCTACTTAATAAGGATTCAATCTCCATTCCCTGATATAATTTTTAAAAAAGAAATTAAATCCAACTTAATTTCATAATTCATGCCCCTTTCTTCTAACTACGAGAATGATAACGAACACATTTGCAAATCGTTCACATTGTTTGCTTTATCTCTCCACTCAGTCAGAACTACAACAGGATTCTTATCTGCCCCCAAAAATCTGTCTCTTATTTACTTTACAGAACACTAGGGCTTCCTTTGGAGCAACCATAGTGGCAATTATCATCCTGGGCATCCACTGATAGCAATTTTTCTATTTACACTTCACGGCTGGCCTCGTGAAATTTAATAAATGAAATCGGCAGTTACATTATCATTTGATAAACTCATCACCAGCGGCTGGATCGTTGCTGTTGAAAATTGCAACAAATAAATATCCTTGAGGGAAAGGAAAAGGTGAGAGAGAATGAGAACATTTGGTGATTTTCAATCAATGCTGTGTCCCCCCCCCCCCCCCCTTCATTTCTGAATTGGAAGGGAAAGCTACAAGACCATCTTATTAGGGTTTTTTTTTTTTTTTCCCCTCTGTTCTTGCTGTTATGGAAAGTGAGTGCCTGAGGCAAAAGCATAGGACAAATTCACTCACGAGGATGTGTGCTTTCAGAAAGTGTGGTGGCCGTGTCAATAGCTAGGATGACTGTAACAGTTTGGAGTGACTAATAACCAGAGCGTCATCCCACATAATCTGGCCATGGGCTAGATTAGATAAGGATGCACTGAGTCGGCAGAATTCCTAGTGATGATGGAATTGACATTGTATGTACAGTTACACTGTATGGAATTTCCATTGTTCAGGCGAGCTGTGGCGGGAGCAATGAATAATGGGGCCAACAGAGTTGAAACTAGTACCTGCAAAAATGGTGATACTCATCAAAATATTGATTTCCAATTCCGAATTGTTGACTTCCAGTACTGATTTTTTTAAACGTTTTCATTGATATATAGATTCCCAACATTGAATTATCCGTTGTACATCAACTTCCATCTTTTTTGGGGGGGCAGGACAGCTTTTGGTCCTAGAAAACGACTTCTGGTCTGATTTTTTTTTCCCCTTCCTTTTTTTTTGGTGTGATTTAATGTCTTAAGACACTTATTTATTGGTTTTCTGTCCAGTAAAATCAACTTTCCAGTCCTGGAAAGCGACTTCCGGTCACTTTCCCACCCCCATGTTCATGCTGATTTTTTGGTTCTCTGACCCGATATACCGACTGGGAATTGGTAAATCAAAAAATCAATACAGTAAGTGCGCCATTTCTTGGGTATTCAGATACCCGATGTGGTACCTGAAAATGTGGGTATTATCTTCGGGTACTACATTTAGTACCCGTTTCAGCTCTATGTGGGATCATGAGTGATGGGATGAATAAATTAGGGCTGAGATGAGAGAAAGTGTTCCTGTTCTGAAGAGAAATACCCACCAAATTGGGAGTGCTTGCGAGTAGCCATCGGTACTTCAGTTTCCAATGATTCCATGCTTCTGCCATCTATTTTTTTTTATTATTTTCAGTACTTTCTGGGACTTCTTCACTACTGTCCAGGACCCTTTTTGGGGGTCACTTTCATTGCTTTCCGGCACTTTTTGCCATTTTCATGAGTTTCTGGGATTTTTCCTGGAATTTTATGACAGATTTAAGATAGTTATATGTCCATTTTACAGCACTTTTATGGTAATTTCCAGCACTTCCCCAGTGCTTGGCCAGTAAGTTTTTTTATCTCCATTGTCCCCAGCAGTGTGCATGGGGCACATGTAGGACTTGGGACTGACCTGTGGCAGAAAAATAACAGAAAATGCTTAAAACAATGGGAAAGTCAGTACATTTCTGTATTGTGCAAATCTTGGTGAATGCCCTGTTTCTGACGGAAGTAGCATTCGCTGAGATATTTCATTTCAGGTCTAGAATAGATGTAAAATTATTAACAATTTATATAGCACTTTCAGTGTCCAAAATACTTAGCAAGCTTTACCTTGCTCACCCTCATAGAGATTCTGTGGATTAGGTCACTATTATTCCAGATGAGGATCTGAGTTGCAGAGATACTTGGTATAAAAGAAAGATGAGGTCACCCCAGTGATGACAACGTGGCCTGGCCTAGGTTAAGAAGCTGCTGTAGACACAGTCTGGATCGGGTTGGGTTGCGGAACAAATGTTCATGCGTCAGGGGATCCGTGGGTCAGGGAGATGCAAGAATGTATGGCTGGCAGCCCCCGGCCTCACACTGCACCCAGTGCACTGCCCTGCCCTCCACCATGATGGGCAGCCATGGCGGCTGACAATGTTGGACGTAATCCAGGCCAGCAGGAATACACATGCTAACATGCTCTGGCTGCTTTGCCCTGATTGAGTGGGTGGTAGCCCAGGCTGTGACCGTACCGATTTGCCAAGGTGAGAGCCCAACTAGCTTCCAAAGCACATAGGGTCAGTCCGAGCAAACATCTGGTGGTCCAACAACAAACGTGACAGTGGCCCACGAGCGAGAGCAGCCCACTGTTACATTTGTTTTTACCCACTGTCTTGCCAAATACCACCCATGTGTTCATGGCTAAAATAGGATCTGAACCCTGGTTTTCCAGCACCAAATTTGCTCACCTTAGCCAGTAGGCTGCAATGGGTCTGCTTTAATGTTGCTAGAGAACCATCTTCCAGGATAGTACAGAAACCCACAAGGCTCTCTGTAAACAGACCTCCTGCTCAGGTGCCATTCTGCAGGACCTCAAACTTTGCCCTCCGCCATACCCCAATGGAAGGGGCGGGGGAGGGGAGTGGAAGAATCTCCCCATTTAGATGTCACTCAGAGTCAGACAAATAGTTTGCCTCCAGGGCGTCTGAATACGGGGGTCATATTCCAAGAGCCAGTGTAACTTTGTGGCTAAAGTATTGGAGTTAGACCTAGGAGATGAAGGTAAAAATACTTGGCATTACTAGTCCTTGCCATAATATTTATTTATTTATTTATTGCTATCCCACCCCCTTCTGCCAAAGGCAGTTTGGGGTGAGGTTTCACATTGATGTGTGAAGGAGGGAAGGTCCTGGGCCAAATGAGCCTCCTCTGGAAGGGAGTTCTACAACCGGGGTGTGGCAACTGAGAATGCCCTCACCAATATGGCTCCCCCCCCCCCAGCGAACACAGGGAACCTCCAAAATGGTGGGCTCGGCCAACTGCAACGGCCATTCCAGAACCCGGGGAGTAAGGCGGTCTCGCAGGTAGGTGGGACCCAGACTCTGCAGGGTTTTATAGGTGAGCACCAACACCTCCCCTATAAAGGCCTACTAGTACAGACCATGTACACTCTGGTTAACTTTGAGAGAGTTACTCTCTCCAGGCGTGTGCATCAGACACATAATTCATTATTGTTTTCATTTTTGTTTACAAAAACTCCTTTGTTTGGGGGGTTTTGTAAACAAAAACATTCATTTTCAAATATTTTGTGATTTGTTTCCATTTAAAAAAAATTAAATACAGTATTTTAAAAATAAGAAAGATCCACTGGGCATATGCAAAGTGACCAATGGATCATTCTGTGCACAGCCCTTTTCCAAAATGATGCCAGCAGTGCATCGGCGGGATTTTGGAAGTCAGCTGGCCTGTGCATGTGCAAAATGGTTCCAGTGCATGTGCAGACCGGCTGCCCTTTTCTAAAATGGCGCTAACGCTGCTGGTGCTACTTTGGGGAGGGTGCACATGCCCAGAATGGCCCTGGTGGCCATTTTGCACATGTGCAATCGGTTTTTATTTTTATAACAAAAACAGATGCTTTCCCCTCTTCATTTTCATCTGTTTTCCTTTCATCCTTACCCTGTCCTATTTTTTTCATATTTTAATTACTAAAATGAACGGGGCTTCATTAGTTTTAGTAATTAAAAAAAACAAATTGCACACATCTAACTGTCTTTCAGCCTTAGTTCCCCATCTGCAAAATAAGAATAATAATGATCTACAAGCCCTTTAGAAATTGAAGTGACTAGCAGAATATTTTTGTATTGATATCACTGAATATAGCAATAAAGATAATTTCATTTTCAGGATGACTAGCTAGTAAAGCAACATACAATTTTCATTAAAAAATATATAAAAATACCCAGGCAAAATCCCTTTGAAAGCTCTTGATGATCACAAAGGGATGCTTACAAACATTGATGGCACTTCTGTCATCCCACTCGGGGATGGGGAGAGCTTCCCCTGGCTGGGTGTGCTCCAGCCACGGAGAAACACACACCCCCTCCCATGGCCTGCTCTGGGAGCTGGGAGGGCACAATTGGCTGCCCAGCCATGCCACGCCCCCCGTGCTGCTTCCATTGCCCCACCCCATGCCATGATGGACAGTCCTGGCTTCCTATTACAGACAGCCCTGGGCACCATGGCAACCCCTCAAGCCAGGAGGAGCAGGGGCTAGAAGCAAACATTTCCACCCAATTCACCTGCTCTGGCCCGACTGGGTGGCAGCTGGGCGTGGACTCTGGTCCTGCTTTGATCCGGGCCCACATTTCCAGCCTGACCACCACCTCCAGCAGAATTTGTACCTGGCCCACCTCTGGTGGACCTGGAATAAACATGCCACCGTGACACTGGCCCAGCCGGTCCAAAGTAGGCCCTACTTGGCAAGCATCACGTCTGTAAACACCGAAAGAGTGAGGTAGGCAAAACCAACCGGAAGTATCTCTATTGCATACAAGTTAGTCTGGCAATGTTTTGTTCCGCTTTTCATGATGTCTTCAACTTTTCCTAGTGTTTTCTCTCTCTTCCAGGAGAGACACTCAGCTGTGCTTTTTTGTTTTACCTCTCCGGGTGCTACTTTTTGAGGCTGCAGCGTCCAAATGGTCGCTTTGAAGTTTCTGCTTTTGTTTTTCTACCTTTGTTTGAAATTATTTTTCTCTCTGCCTCTGTATAGAAGATTACTTGATGGCCCCCTGGCACAGCTTTCATTTGGGGAGCAAAGCATTTTACAGGATGTCTCTTTTTATCTTTGTTTGAATCCTATTCAAGTTTCTAGACTGTATTTATTTTATTTTATTTTTGGTCTATTTTCTCTCCAGCTACAATATGAACAAATCTAAGGTATTTTCTTATTTATTTTTTTATGTGTGATGTTACATATTTTAGTTGTATTTTATTCATGGAGCAAGAAATTAATATAAATTTGACATTGTGTTTGTTAAAGGGTTAGTCCAAAGTTCATTGGCTTTTCAGAGTGTCGGTTCATTTGTTGCTTTTAGGTGAATGGGCTGCCCCAATGTCTGCCATACCAGCCTGCTTCACCCCGGGTGGCCCCTATGTCTAAAGGTGGCCCCTGCCAGATGTACAGGCAGAGCAGCAGGGCTCTTGAACATCCTGGAGCATTGACAGAGAAGCAGGCCAGCCAAACCTGGGGCACTAGCCCAAAGCTGAGCACTGGTCTGTCTGATGTAGGGCTGAAATGAGAATAAATTTTATTCTCATGAAAATCTTATGAGAATCAAGAATCAGGATTGAGATCTCGTAGACATCTCGACCCGGATTCAAATTCTTGTGAGATTTCTCGCTCCCCTCACCTCCACCCCACGCACCCAGGATGGGAGAAATTTTAGGAGGAAGGGAGGAAGCCATACTGTTCCCTGCCCAGCTTTCTTACTTTGTTGGGGGCTGACAGCTGTTCCCGTGGGGAAAGCTTTCTGATGGCAGATTTTCAGGAATGGGAGGGAGGAGAGAAGGAGGGAGGTAGCAGACTCAGCTGATATCTTAGCAGTCTATTGGCTAGCAGGAGTCAGCAGCCAATAGAATGATGAAAAGCTTTACTGAGCCCACCACTTGCCTTCAGCTCTCCGCCCTCCCAACTGAAAGTCCTTTCCAGATGGGAGGGGGAGAGCAGGAAGTCCTGAGGAGGCAGATGTTGAGCATTCTATTGGCTAGCAGGAGTCTGAGCACCCAATAGAATGCAGGAAAGCTGTGTTGGAAACTGACACCTTTTTGGAAAAGGGCCAAGCATGCACGGAATGGTCAGGTGGCCATTTTGTGCATTCACTGTGCTCTTTAAAAAAATAAAAATAAACAGAAAATGCTAAAAATGTATTTATTAATTAATTAACATTTATACCCCACCTTTTCCAAAGGCTCAGGGCAGATTACAAAAGACATAAAATACATTGTTAAAACATTTAAAATACCTCCCCCCCCCCACAAAAAAAGACAACGAATGCCAACCCTCCAACAACCTTCCCCTAGTCCCTTTTCCCACCCATTAAATGCTTTAATAAAAAGAAAAGTTTTATACCATAAGATGCTCAGAGGGACCTCCAGGGGGAGGGAGTTCCACAACATTTGGGCAGCTGACCGAGAACACCCTCCTGCACACGCCCCCAATGATCAAATAAGAGTAAGAGGGGGAATCCACAGGCTGACCACATGGGTCTCAATGGAGCATGGTAGGAATGGCAGTCTTTCAGATACATGGGTCATTTAGGGCTTTAAAGGTTAAAAAAAACCCAAAAACCTAGCACCTTGAATTGTGCTTAAAAAGCTATAGGTAGCCAGTACAGACTCCAGTGCACTGATGTAACGGGAGGTAGGCATGGGCGAACAGATCGCGGTTCATGTTCAGCCGTTCGGTTTGGTTGCGTTCGGTTCGTGTGTTTGCGTTCGGTCGGTCGGTTGGATCGCGCGTTCGTGTTCGCCCGTTCGGTTCGGTAGCGCTCTGTTCGCATGTTCGTGTTCGGTTGTTCAGGCAGGTCACGCGTTCGTGTTCGGATGCTTGGTTCATTCGCGATCGGGTTGTGCGTTCGTGTTCGGTTGTTCGGTGTTTGGGTGGCTTGCGTGTTCGGCCGTTCGGCCAGAAATATCGCGAGATCGCGGGAAGCCCTAAAATCATGCCGGAAACAGGAAATTCGTGTGCGTGTGTGCGAGTGAGGCGAGAGGGTGTGTGTTTGTTTCTGTGGCTGCTTGTTAGTGTGTTTTGGTTGAGATTGTGTTGGTTTTGGCTGTGCTGTGTGTTTGGGTGTGTTGCGGACTGTGGTGTGTGGTTGTGTTTAAAAATAAATAAAAATGAAGCGATTTTACCAGGGTGGGCGCATCTACTGGCTGGGGCCACGCTTGACGGCGGAGGAGTTGGCAGCTGCGGAGGAGGAGGAGAAG
>QEPC01004060.1:3404146-3454863 GCA_003113815.1 Sphenodon punctatus | reverse complement strand
TGGCCTGGGGTCCCACCTCTACCAATTATAAGCTGAGTGAACAAATATTTTCTTTTATTTGTTTTAAATTTGTCACCCATGAGTTTCATGGAGTGTCCCCAACTTCTAGTACTAGCTGAGAGGGTAAATAACTGTTCCTTGTTTATTAGTTCCACACCACTCATGATTTTATGGATCTCTATCCTATCTCATCTCAGTCGTCTCTTCTCCAAGTTGAAGAGCCCCAACCTACCAAGCCTCTCCTAATACGGGAGCCGTCCCCTCCCATGCCCTTGATCATTATTTTTTTTGCTCTTCTCTGTACCTTTTCTAGTTCAACTATGGTATTTTTGAGATGGGGGCGACCAGAACTGCACACAATATTTGAGGTATGGTCGCACCATTGATTTGTATAGAGGCATTATGACATCCTCAATTTTATTCTCTATCCCCTTCCAAATAATTCCTAACATTGTGTTTGTTTTTTTGACTGCTGCTGTGCACTGTGCTGTGAATTTCATTGTATTGTCCACAACCACCCCAAAATCCTTTTCCTGAGTGGTAAGGTAACTCCTTTTATTTTGAACTCAATATTGCTTAAATGATGAGTAAATGGCCAAAAAATGAAGTAGGAATGTTTCAAATCAGTTGTTCAGGTTTCATGGAAAGTTTCCACAAAATCGGAACAGTGACTCAAATTTCAGTTGATTGAAATGTTTGGAATTCCGATTAGAAGATTTGAGTATGCACAAAAAGGAACATTTTTTTTAAAAAACCAGTTCCCGAGAAATGGATTAAGAAAGTTCATCTCTTCCACATTTTTCTGGAATGGATTGAGCGACTGGATTCTGTTGAAAACAGAATCCAGTTGAAAACAAAATCCCTCCCCTCCTCCCTCAAATGAAGGTCTGGCTGAAAAAGGGCTGGAAATCTGGGCAGGAATGTTGAGTTGAGTGATCTGTAAATGAAGGCAGACTGGAGAATTCTCTATTGTGGGAGAGAGAGCCATAGTCATGGTCTTTAAGGGAAGGGGAAAATGAGGCATGAAAATGAACTGTCACTTGCTGTTCAGTCTCCAATCTTGGCTGGAGACTCCATGTGGTACGAAGACAAACATAACTATGTCCATAAGCTTAAAATAAATACCCACGGTGCAAAGGAAGAGGCTAGAGCAAGACCTTTAGAGCTCAGGAATGCAGGATTTGAAATGAATTCAAATGGGGAAAGCAATTGCTAAAATATAATGTATTTGTTTGGAGTCAACTTGAAAAAACAATGTGAAATTGATTGACCTCGAACTGCCCATACTACAACTCTGTCATCACACTCTAATTACTGAGTGACCCATAAATCCTCTCCCTGGAATCTACTTGTTTTATGCTACTAGGTAACAGAAACATGCTCACAACGGCAACAGGAGCATAGGCCACTCTACACCTAATGGCTTTCCTCATTAATTCGCAGATCTGCTCTAACTTTCACCTTAAGCTCTGCTAAATGTTTTCCTGGGACGCTCAACTTGCTCCTTGGTGTCATGTAATGCAAACTGACACACCAAATATGGACCGTATATAAAGACAGATTCCACTCAGGAAAGGTGGGCAGCACAGTCATCTGGAGCCAATGTTTATGTCAGCTAGAAAAAGAAGTTGATTTAAAAAAAAAAAAAAAATGTAGCAGGGCTGCTGTCCAAAATTCAATCCTAAGGCTTTACTGGCAAGTAGGGCTGAATGAGAGCAATTTTCTTCTCATGAGAATATCGTGAGAATCGAAAATTGCCACCGAGATCTTGGTACAATCTCGATAACAGACCAAGATTTCAGTTGAGAATTGTTTCTCGAAATACTGTTTACCGTTTATTGCTTACCATTGCTGTGTACTGCAATTTACTGTTTACAGTATACCAATTTGCCATGTACTGTTTACCGTGCATCACCTTCATTCCAATAATGCGCATGTGCAAAAATGTGAAATGACACTTTGTGCATGCACATTACCAGGATGAACGTAGTACATGTTAAGCGGTACATGGTAAATTGGTATACAAAAAATTGTAAATTGTGGTCACCAGTAAAGGTAAATGGTATTTCTAGAAAAAAAATTCAACCGAGAAATGTCAAGAATAGGTATTTTTCTCGATTAGTGTTTCTCGCTTAAAACAAGCTGAGAACCCTGATTTTTGATGATAAACGAGAAAAACCTGAGTGGCAAACAAGAATGTATATACAGAGGAATAAGCTACAACTAGAGCTAAACAAGTACTCACAAAAACGGGCATAGGCATCAAAACTATGGCACCCAACCTGGTAGCACAGGGTGCTTTGAAATGGACCACAGCTCTGGTTCTGTCTGTGCCAGCCCTCTTCACCCCCAGGATGGCCAGTCCATTTAAATGCACCATGACAGATGCAGAGGCAGACCCACTTGCTGCGCTCCTCCGGAACATTCCAGAGCACTGCCTGAGGAATAGGCCGGCCAAACCTGCGGCACCAGCCAGAAGCGGAGTTGCTGTCCGTCTGCTTGGCGGACCCATGCTTGCAGCTCCAGTTTTGGCTGGCCCCTGCCCCAGGAAACAGAATAAAGTTGCAGGTACCAGCCTGGAATGTCAGGTGATCTGCCTACACTGTATGGTGTGTGTGCGCGTGTGTATTTGTATCTATGTGCTGTATGGATGGACCGTGGACCGGGGAAACAGCTGTTTCTGTCTAAAATGGGCCAAGGCAGCGCTGCAAGCAGAGGGGGGTGCACCCCTGTAGCATCTCTGGGGGAAGGCAGTCTCTGCTTCCATTTGTTTACACCCATTGGGATTAGTGACAACAAGCTACCCAATTTACCAACTTCCATTACTGATTGCCTGGCTTCTAGTACGCATTAGTTTGCTTTCTACTCAGTAAATCGGTAAGAAGCCAGTATTTGGGGTATTAGGGTGTCTGTCTCGGCAGGCAGGTACTGATTGGGCATACAACAGACTACTTGGAACTGCAGGAATTACCCATGGAGAGCAACTGTGCCAATCCTTTTGGCTCTGGTGAGAGCCTGGGTGAGGAAATGCTGCTAAGGTTGAAATCATAAATAAGAACAATTATTACCGAACGGTTATCATTAGTAAAGTTGATTATTGACCATATTAACTGCTGCCCATTTCATGCAAGGATCTCACAGTACTTCATTGAAACTTATAAATTGTATGGGTGCAATTTGTATAGTTTTCATTAGTTGTGAAAACGAATGGAGCTTCATTCAGTGAAAACTGACCATTTAGTCCTACTCCTTTTTCCTATCCTTTAGCCAGTTACAGATCCACAATAGGCCATTGATTCCTATCCCATGACTATTTAATTTCCTCAAGGTTCTGTCATGAGGTAACTTATCAAACACTTTCTGAAAATCCAGGTACAGTATATTGACTGGCTCACCCTTATCCAAATGCTTATACATCCTCAAAAATTCGAGTAGATTGGTGAGGCACCACTTCTCTTTGCCATGTCGACTCTTCCCCGTTTAGTTGTGTTTATAAATATGCCCAGTGATTCTGTACCTAACAACCATTTCCACCAGTTTCCCCAGTACCAATGTCAGACTCACCAGTCTGTAGTTTATATTTATTTATTTATTTATTTATATTTATATGCTGCCCCCCCATGCCTACGGCATCTCGGGGCAGCTTCCAACATAATATAAAACAATTTTTAACATAAAAAGTCTAAAACATCTTAATTAAAACAAATTTAAAACACCACCCACTGAAATTAACCCCCCCCCCCAGCCTCCCCTCCAAAGGCCTGGCCGAACAGCCAAGTCTTACAAATACGTCGAAAGGCCAACAGGCCCGGGGCCAGGTAAGCCCCCTCCGGGAGGGAGTTCCACAACCGCGGCCCAGCCACTGAGAACGCCCTCTCCATTGTGGCCCCCCATCTTACATGGGGGACCTCCAGAAAGGTGCCCCCGGTAGACCGAAGGGATCGCTGTGAGGCATGGAGAGCGAGGCAATCCCATAGATATGAGGGGCCCAGACCGTGCAGGGCTTTGTAAATCAATACTAACACCTTGAATCTGGCTCGGTACCCTATAGGCAGCCAGTGCAGAGCGCGGAGCACCGGTGTTATGTGCTCACGCCGCCCCGTCCCCGTCAGGAGACGGGATCACCTCTGGAGTCCTTTTACATATTGGCGTTATGTTCGCTATCCTCCAGTCTTACAATGGCAGATTTTAGCGATAGGTTGCAAATTACCAGTAGTAGGTCTGCAATTTCATATTTGAGTTCCTTCAGAACTCTGTAGTGGATAACACCTGCTCCAGGTAAATTATTGCTATTTATTTTTTCTATTTGCTCTAGAACCTCTTTCAGAGTCACAATGATTTGTGACAACTCTTCAGAACCACCACCTACATGGAATAGGTTTGATGTTGGTATCCCCCCAACATTCTCTGCAGTGAAGGCTGAATTAAGGAATTAAGTCAGCTTCTCTGCAATGTCCTTATCCTCTCCAAGTGCCACTTTCACTCCCTGGTGATCTAATAGGCCATTTCTCTCTAGCACACACATGCATGCATGATCTCCAGAAGCATCTCCCAAGCTGGGCCTCATCCTTACCTGTCTGTTCTGCTTTGTGGTTCTCTGATGGAGTCAGTGCTCTTTGGTCCTGGCTGCTGAGACTCTGGAGAACACCTACAATTCAGCTGCTTAGAGTACTTTGTGATGAAGTAAGACACAGGGCCATTATGGCATCATGAGGCCTAGAGCTGGTCCTATCCAAGAGCTGTACTTGAATTTCCTGAGCATCTCTGACAGATGCTCATCCATTTTTAGTGAGAACTGATAATCAAGAAAAGGTTCTCGACACTTTCTCGGTTGAGAATTTTATTGATTTATTATTGTTTACCGTTTACCATTTACAGTGATTACCATTTCGTATTTAACATTATTTACCATGTTCCTTATTTATTTATTTATTTATTTATTTATTTCAAAATACGTTTAACCCGCACCCTCCTGCAAAATAGCAGCTCGGGGGCAGTGATTTACTGATTTACCGTGTACCACATCCATCCCAGTAAATTTTCCAAAATGACAGAACGTTGTACATTCTCATTACCAGGACGAACACGGTACACAGCAAGCAGTACGTGGTAAATCAGTAGTAAATCACAGGAAATGGTAAATAATTGTAAAACAGTAAATGGTAAATAGAGAAAAATACTTGACCAAGATCTTGAACTTTTAAAAAGATTGTCCCAAGTATTTGGTAACAATTCTCAATTCTTGGGAGATTTTCTTGAGAATTTTTTTTCTCATTTCAGCCCTACTTAATAACCAAGTCATCAAAATGCCAAATACCCAAAGCAACAAATTTTGTCAAAATTTGAAAAGGTTTTAAAATGGAATTTGGATATTTTCTGATTTATCAAAATACCAAAATGGGATTTTCAGATATGCAATGCCAATTTGTTTCAAATCTATTCCTATCCCCCACCCACCCCCACTTTCCCACCCCCACCCCCCGTATCTTCTGTACATGAAAGTCAAAGGGCAGTCATTCAGGTAGAACTTCCTGGCACATTCCTTCTGATGAGTTTTATAAAAGTGCCACCGATAGAACAGCAGACGCTTCGTTGCTTCTAAAAACGCAAGATGTTTGTTTGTTTTGAAGGAGGGTGTTATGTTTTTTGGGATTTTTTTTGTTTTTTTAAGCTGTCGAATTTAATTGTTTGTTTCCTTGAGTGTAATGAAATAAGAAGATAATGAGTTCTTCATTGTTCCCTAATTGTATACTAAAGATGAGACAGAGTCAGCCAACTGTAAATTGCTGCTTTACTGTAATGTGTGGATATTCCAGTGCAAATAGTCACAAATGCATCTGTTCGCACATAAAGCAAAATGTTTTTTTGTTATGAAAATAAGCTGATGTAGAGAGCAATAAAAAATAACCATGATGACTTCTGTTGATTAGAAGTTGGCTGATTGTTTGAGCTGCTTTTGACATTTCAGCGTCTTGCAACAAAAGGAAAAAGTGAAACTAAAATTACAGGTTGTGTTCTTGCTGTAGAGTCTTTAGAATTGCAGGCTTGGAGATGGTAGTCAGAGATAACATAAACCCTGAAATCTAAGTAATGGTGAGATGCGAAATGACAAAACCTGTTCCAGCTCATGCTCCTTCCTTTTCTTATCTTGGGTTGTCACTAGAAATACTCTCAAGGTGAGTTAAGGAACAAACGTTATGTTAACTATGAATTTACTGGCTTATGTTTCATGTCTTTTGAGCACTGATTCTCAGAAGTCTGCGGCCACACAAGCCTGACAAGCCAAGAGGTAAGAGGATCATATCCACTGTCTTTTTGTCTATCCATCTTAGAAACTGGTTCAAGTCATGACATTCAAATCCAGAGACACAGTTTGCAAGCATTCAGAAGCAGAGGTTTAGGTCATGTCCTCTTAACATATATACATAGAAAGTGGAGAAGGAAAATCACTAAGAACATAAAAACTTTTACACTGGGTCAGGTCAACGGTAGGACTGTAGCTTGATCTTTTTATTTTCTCTCAATTCTCACCGAGAATCACAGTTCTTGATTTGTTTTTAGTGAGAATTGCTAATCTAGAAAAACCCTGGTTCTTGCCACTTTCTTGGTCAAGAATTTGTCTCAGTTTACAGTTTAGCATTTACCATAACTTAACATGTAACATATACTGACTTACGGTGTACCACTTACCATGGACCGCGTTCCTCCTGACAATGCACATCCACAATTAGATGCCCTTTTCCCAGGGCCATCCTCAGGATTTGCGGGACAATGTGGCGCCATATACAAAAACTTATATTTGCATAATTTACATAATTTGCCTTGCTGCCACCCACAGACGGGGGGCTAAGCTAATGCAGGGCCATGTGCAATCGCATGCCTAGGGCCAGCCCATGCTTTTTCAAAATAGAGGAAATGCTGCTGGGCACCATCTTGGAAGAGGAATGTGCATGTGCTGCACAGCTGTGTCATCCATTTTGTTCATGTGCATTACCAGGACGAACCCAGTACATGGTAAGTGATCCACAGTAAATCGGTATATGGTACACCGTAAATCACGCTAAAAGATAAATGGTAAACGCTGACAAAATTCTCACTTAGATCTCAAACCATTACTGAGAACATGCAGAGATGTCAATAACAGTTCTTAATTATTGTGAGATTCTTGCAAAAATGAAAACCCATTCTCGTTCAGCCCTAGTCAATGGTCAATGTAGCCCATCCAGCTCTTTAACCAATCAATTGACCATGGGTTGGTCCAATGAGCAATTTGTGTGAAAGTGAAATGGGACTTGAATCAGAATTTCTGCCCCATTTATTCCCTTGGTTCAGCTTCACTCCATTGCAAAATGTCTGTGTTCATACAACAAGACTGTGACCGCCATTTTGTGCATGCACAAAGAATCCAGTTGGAATTCTGACCAAAATTGTTTTCCAGTCAGCATTCTGGCCAGAATTTCAGCAAGCCATTCATTTTGTGGAAGTTTCCCACAATATCAAATGGGCATTTTCACATGGATGTGGGCAGGGGGTGGGTGCTCATGCGGTGGATGGAGGAGGGGGGAGTGTTTTTACATGGAGACGCTGTTGCCTTGAGTCGAGTAGGATTACAATTTTACAAGAAGGGAACTGTACTCAGGAATCTCTATGGATAAAAATTCCATGCGTAATGGAGAAGTGTATAATAGCAGGGCTATACTATTGCCGCCCTGACCAGGATGGTGAGACTGACTATGAAATGCTAGCAGAAATTAGACAAGTTACTAAAGTTGGTAACATAATTATAATGGTGAATTCAATTATCCTTATATTGAATGGGTGAATAATATCTCCTCCGGGTGTGGTACAGAGGTAAAGTTTCTAGGTGCCATAAATGACTGCTGATTGGAGCAGCTGGTCCTGGAACCAATGAGAGGCAGAGCTACTTTCGATCTAGTCCTAAGTGGAGCGCAGAACATGATGCAAGGTTAATGGTGGTGGAGTCGATTGGCAATAGTGATCATAATATAATCAAATTTGACATAATTACTGGAGGGAGAATGGTAAATAAAACTACTGCAGTATCATTTAACTTTAAAAAGGGAGACTATGGGCATTGTTAAATGTAATGTTGGTCGAGTGGCAAATGGCCCCAGCACGTGTTTGAGCACTGCGTGTTAGTAGCATAACAATTTGAGCTTTTTTTGTCCTTGAGTTGGGTTCCCAGTAAACCCAGGATGTGAACATGATTGCATTGCTAAGTCAACTCAGGTGTTCCCCATGAACACGTCGGGAGCGTTACGTTTAAAGATATTGAGTGGTGTGTTTGCATCAACCTCTGGTTATACGATCAATAGAGTCCTGGTTTTCCTGAGGGGACTCGGGTCTGCTCTGGTCACCTCCTTCCTGCGCATCTCTATCCTCATGAAGCACAACCATTATTTTCCTCAAAGGGAACAACATAAATAAAAGTTCCAGATGAAAGGAAGTTGTAAAGTCTGTTGTTCAATTGTTTTACCATGAAAGCACTCCTGAAATTACCTCCCGCTGCAATGCTGTTTGCATTTCCCGCCCAGCGACAAGTTCAGCAACCTCTGCAAGGGACATTAGCACCTACTCCACAAGACAAAGCACAGAAGAAAGTTCTTTCACAGCATCTGTGGGACGCTGTGCCTACGTTCTGAGGAAAGGGAGGGAGGGGAATGCCCATTGCCGACGTAATTTATTATTTATTATTTAGCACCACCGGTGTACCTGCTACTGTACAATCAGTAGCAGACAAGTCCCTACCCCAAAGGGCTTACAATCAAGGAGAGACAAGGAAGGGGGAGATGAGGGAGAGGTGACTATCAGAAAAGACAAGGATACATTCACGAGGTTGAGAAAAAGCAGGTGCACGTGCTTCACTTAGTTACAGGAAAGAGATTCTGAACGAGGGTGGGATGAGGATGGAATTTCACTCATGACAGGCCTTTTGACTCATGATCAGGGAACGCCTGATGGAAGTCTTTCAGGAGGGATTTGAAAGTTGGGAGGGAGGGAGCAGAACGAATGCGACCAGGAAGAGAGATCCAGTCATGTGGGGCTGCGAGAGAGAAGATGCAAAGACACTTAGAGGAGCAGGTGAGTTGCAAGCAGCTGAGGGTGGGGGCAGAGGAGGAGCAAAGCTCCAAGGGAGGAGTGTAGAGGGATACAAGAGGAGACAGATATGGGGGAGCAAGGCCATGAAGAGCCTTGAAGGTGAAGATCAGGAGCTTGTGTTGAATATGTTCCCATAGAGGGAGCCAGTGTAGGGCAGAGAGGAGGGGCTGAATGTGGTCAAAACGATGGGAAAGGTTGATGACTTTAGCAGCAGAGCACTGAACGGAGATGGGGGGGGCGAGATCAGAGCAAGGGAGGGTTGAATGGGTGCATGTCTAATCATGGGACATATTTGAACACAGGGTGCAACTGCTGTCATATCAATGGGTATTTTTAAACACACGTTCAAGTTCCGGATTTTTCAATCTTCTGGTCCACAAGTCCACAAGTAAGTTCCGGATTCATTTTTCACACACATACTGCCCTGAGGCAGTTCCTGGAGCATTCTTCACACATAACACTGCCCTGAGGCAGCCTAAAGTAGCCACAGCTGTAGATGTGACAGGCTGCCATGGAAACCAAGTTACTACAGCTGCCTGGAGCAAATAGGGATATGCAAACGTGGTTTGGAAGTTCAGAGTTTGGACCGAACTCTAATAGTTTGGTTGACCGAACTGAACTTTCGAACCGAACTCAAATTTGACCTAAATGTTTGGTCGAATCTGAACCAGTTCAGAAGGCCAAAACCCCTGGTTTTGAATGTATGAACTCAGTTCAGAAGTTCGGAATTTGACCAAGCTCGATTAGCTCGGTTGACCAAACCGAACCTTCGAACCAAACTCAAATTCGACCGAACTGTTTGGTCGAATCCAAACCAGTTCGGAAGGCCAAACAACTCTGTTTTCATTGTATGAACTCAGTTCAAAAGTTCGGAATTCGACCGAACTCGAATAGTTCAGTCGACTGAACTGAACTTTCGAACTGAACTCGATTTTTGAACTGAACCAAACCGAATTTCTGAACTTGGTTCTGTTCGCACATCCCTAGGAGCAAAGCAGTTTACCAGGAGAACTTTTTACACACAAAACTTCTGCGAGAAATTCTGTGCAGAAGTTCAAAGAGCCAGATGTTTAAGATCTGGGTGAGTGATTTAGACACACAGAAGGTTCAGGATGTAACAGCAAACATCCAGGAGAAATATCCCATCACAGTTTGAGACACTCTTTAACGTTACACTTAAAAACGCCCTATGCTAAAATGAGGAAACTAGTTAAAAGGATGCTAAAAGGCACAGTGGTGAGGATTAAATGTCTGCCAGAGGCATGGAACTTGCAAACATTTAATTGTTTTTGTTTCTTTGAGTGTAATGAAATAAATTGAAATTTTAAACTGAAAATCTAGACAGCCAGGCCCACCTATAGGATTTTAACTTAACTGGGGATTTGGGTTTTTTTTCTCTAATGGGTGAGTCAGTGTGTGTTCATTAAATGTTCCTACCACTTTGAATGGGGCCCAAACTTCCCTGAATCTGACCATGCCTCATAGACTCAGTCTTTTTTCTTCCTGTGAGCAGACACACTTTGTTCTAATAGCATTATTTCTCATTCCTGTGCTGTGAGGGCAAACTCCTCACCTGGTTTCTTTAAAGATAAAAAGCCATGCGTATCTCCCAAATCCTCTCTGCTTCAGCATGCTGCCTGCCAACAGCTGCTCTGTGTCTCAATGCCGAAGCAGGCCAGGCTCCCATAATGTGGAGTGACAGAGCCTGCATGATAAGATGTCTCCGCTGGAAAAACTCACCATGAGTATGAGTTGGAGTCTGATCAAAGGAAGGATCCAATATGCTCCTGAGAAAGGAAATCCTTGCAGAAGCAGCATGAGGTCTTAGAGCAGGTAGAGGAGAATACTGCAATTCCAGCTGTCTCAAGAAACATCCTAAAAATCAAAAATTGTGAGCTGAGATGTGGTCAGTTCTTCCAGAACCTCCAGAACCTTCCTCTTTGACCACCACAGCAGTGCTTAATTTGTAAAAGAGAGAAATATCGGTAGACATGAAATGGGTATCCAATTTTCTACCTGTGGGTGTCGCTCACATTTTCAACTAGACACAGGACTGGCCTTACCGTGGGACGGCTCGGGCAGGCCACCCCGGGCCCTGCTCCTAGTGGGTCCCCACGCTCGGGGCCCCCAGATCCTGACCTGAAAGTGGCCAGGAGCTGGGGACCCCGAGCACAGCACCCCCTGAGTCTCGGCCAGGGGGGATGAGTGAGAGGCGGGGCCTCTGCCTCACTCTTACTCCCCCTAGCCGAGTCCGAGACAGGCAGCGGAGGGGGCCAGCAGGAGTGAGGGAGAGGCAGATGCCCCACCTCTCCCTCACTTCATGCCCCCCCCCACTGTCTATCAGTCTCAGGCCAGTCAGGGAAAATGTGGGAGAGATGGGTCTGCCTCTCTCTCAACCCCCCTGGCCAAGACTGACAGACAGCAGAGGGGGCCAGAGGGAGTGAGGGAGAGGCAGAGGCCCCACCTCTCCCACACTACGCAGCAACTTCCGGTGGCATCAGGCAGTGCGGCAGCAGATTTAATCTGCCACTGCTGCGCCCGCTGGAGCTCGTTGCACGCAGACACAGGGAGCCGGCCTGAACGCAGGACCCAGGATGGTGACAGCAATGGATGGAGTAAGTGCTCTGAAATGGCTGGGGTTGGGGACTCTGCCCGTGCCCTAGCCCAGGCCCGGATAGTGCCCCCAGACCAAGCCAGCGAGCGCCCTTAAGTCTGCTGACCACCAGTGGGAGAATAGGGCCCAATATTTCTCCCCCACCCTGGGCCCCACAAATCCTAAGGCTGGCCCTGACTAGACAGCTAGTAGTTACCCAACTGCTAAATGTGTACCGGGGGTGCTTATACAAAAACCCGATATTCTGGGTGATACTGTTACCATCTTCCCATTTTCCCGACTTGTTCTGACTGTCCATGTTACAGACCCACACTCATCTATGCCAACCCTGAAGTCACAAGGAGAAAGGGAGAAAAAGGGCAAGGTATTGCTTTTTTATATTTATATTAAAATGTATTTATATTAAAATTTATATGCCACCCCATCCTGACTCAGGCATCTTGGGGCAGGTCACAACATCTTAAATTTTTAAAAAACATTAAAATAAACAGAGATGATTACACTTAAAGGCAATAAAAAACCCCATCCTCCTCTACCCTAACTCAACCCACCCACCCCAGCTCTCTCAGGAAAGGCCCGGCGGAACAGCCAGGTCTTACATTGTCTGCGGAAAGAGG
Organism: Sphenodon punctatus; assembly: GCA_003113815.1. NCBI lineage: Eukaryota > Metazoa > Chordata > Lepidosauria > Sphenodontia > Sphenodontidae > Sphenodon > Sphenodon punctatus. Next base: position 3,442,512 of record QEPC01004060.1, on the reverse strand, counting down.
GTAGTATGGAAGCCAAGTGGATCTCCAGTGGGAGGGAGTTCCACAGCCACGGTGCAGCCACAGAGAACACCCTCTTCATAGTAGACACCCGGGAAACCCGGGGGACCCCAAGGAGGGAGCTCCCAGATGACCGCAGGGGTTGCTCCAGGACCCGGAGGGTGAGGCGATCATGCAGATAGGTGGGGCCCAAGTTGTTTAGGGTTTTAAAGGTCAACACCAACACCTTGAATTGGACCCAGAAACCTACTGGCCGCCAGTGCAGAGAGCGAAGCACCGGTGTAATATGCTCACGTCTGCCCATCCCTGTCAAGAGATGGGCAGCTGCATTCTGAACCAGCTGCAGCTTCCGAACCAGCACCAAGGGTAGCCCCACGTAGAGCGCGTTGTAGTAATACAGTCTTGAGGTAATAAAGGCATGGATGACTGTGACCAGGTCCGAGTTTGAGACATACGGCCTAAGGCGATGCACCAGATGTAACTGGCAAAATTCTCCCTTTGCCACAGCCATCAATTTGGTATTCAGGCAGAACTGTGGTCCAGGAGCACCCCCAGACTCCAGACCTGAGAAACCAGGGGGGGACAGACCCCATCAATGATGAGGGCCACCACTCCCTCGGCCTTCCCCACAACCATCTACTTTGTCTTCTAATTTAATTTCAGGCGGCTCACCCTTATCCAATCCCCCACAGCAGACAGACACCAGGTAAGCACCAAGACTTCTGGCCCTGAGTCGGAGGAAATGAGAGGTATAGCTGGGTGTCACCAGCATATATTGCCCCAGCACCCAATCAAAAGATGGCCTCTACGTGCATTGACTAAAGTGTAACTGACATGCAGATTTAAGAAGTGAGTAAAGAGTCATCCAGGAATAACAGATAATGGTAAACTGAAATACGCAGACAAAATTATGGAGTGGAAATGAATCGAAAAACAGTAATGGTGCAACTAAAGATGAACCGAGTACATGTCCTCTGATGACGAGCAAGCAGCAGGCACAGGAGGTGCTGCCAGGTTTGTAAACTTTTTTTTTACTTTGAGGAGAAGAAAGGCTCTATAGATTAGAGCGAGCTCACTGGCATGTGGGTGGGTGCGTGGGTGGTGGTCATCAGTCAGGCACAAACAGTGGGCATCAGCAGGTAGCAGCAGATGTCTGCCACAGAGAGAGAGGGTACTGTAGTGTGGGGGGATCTTCCAGCAGTCAGGCATGAGCACGAGCAGCACCCCCACTCAAACATGTGGCTGTCAGCCATCCCTAGCAAGGGTCTCCACTCTCTAGTTGCCATCCCTACCTAGCACCCCCAAATGAGAGCAGGATTTTCACGTGCCAGCTAGGGTCTTTCCATTGCTATCCCTCCCTAGCAGCACCCCAAGGAGGGCAGGATTTGCACGTGCCAGCCAGGGTCTCTCCATTTTCCATCCCTAGCATCCCCTAGCACCCCAAGGAGGGCAGGATTTGCACCCAAAGGAGGTCAGGATTTGCACGTGCCAGCAAGGGTATTTCTAGTTGCCATCCCTAGGGCCCCAAGGAGGACAGGATTTGCACATGCCAGCCAGGGTCACCATCTCCCATTGCCATCCCTAGCACCCCAAGGAGGGAGGACTAGAGGCATCATCATAAATGCATGATATTACTTAGGTGTTGTTTATGTGTTCCTGTTTCAGAGAGGAATCGGATGCCATCGCTGGTGCCACGCTGTTCAGGACACCCAGGCGGAGTTCACCAGTGCCACCACCCAGACAGTCGGCGGACAAGGTCCAATGTCTGGAGGTGGTATGATAAGGAGAATAGATTCGCCATCTGCAAGGTAAGGCACGGGGGCTGGAACAACAGGATATGAATGTGCAATATGCATTGCCCTCTATGACCTGTTAGGAACGGAGTCCCCTGTGGAGAGAGATTGGCCACCCACCCACCCACTTGTGGAGACAGAATGCAGGCAGGGCTTGACACAGACCATTGGTCTGACACAGTATGGCACTTCTTATGTTCCTATCTTTGAATGCTCTTTTGATCTGCAATAAAAGATTCTGGAGGCAGAGAGAGGGGACCACATGGGGACTAATCGCCCATATTGAAAGGCTCCATGGCCAGACGGTGAGGCGGCAGGAGGACTCTGGTGTGGCCGTGGAGCCAGAGCATCAGCGCTAGAAGAAGGGAGAGAAGGCGATGCATGTAAGCCCTTCCCCCTCCTCCAGCCCCGATGTGGAGTCCCCCGGGCCCCAGGAGTCTGCTGTGGCCAAGGCCTTTCAGGCCGAAGTGGAGAGGCCAGGCCGCCAGATGATTTTGGGCATGTGCTGCATGGAGAACTACCTGGTGGAAACATTCCAGGCTCTCGAGGTGGAGAAGAAACAGGTGGAAGCATACTTCCAGTACATCTCCACCGAGATGGAGAGGCTGGAACTCTACCACCAGGTGGTCTCCAGGTGGTATCAGGATGTGGAAGGGGCCGTGGAGTTCGCCGTGGCCCATGGCTATGAAATGGCAGAGCACAGGGTGGCTGCCCCTCAGTCCTGTGCTGTGCCCCGCTGCCTTTTGCCTTTCCCCCAAGTCCTGGGGGACAGGCCCAAAGACTAATAGTTTCCTTTCTAAGTTTCCTTTCAATGTTTGGTTTTGGTTTTATAATGTTGTTCTTGTTTTGTTGTTGTTGTTGTTGTTGTTTAAATAGTTTTAATAAAAGTTGTTAAATTTGTTGTTATGAGCTTTGTTTGAACAGTCCAATCTTTTATCAATATGTGCTGAAGTTGTAGCTGGCAGGTGGCAGAATCTCATACAGCTTGTCGATCCCTACCAGCAGCATCTGTCTGACTCCACATGTAGCATAGTTAAGGTATTAACCCAAAGATGTGTCAGGCAGCAGCAGGGTCTCAACTTACAGACAGCCCCCCCCAGGAGATGCAGGGCTTGTGTCTGTGTGGGTGTGCCAGAGAGAAAGAGTGACAGGCTCCTTGGCAGTGGGCAGCAGGCAGCAGGAGCTGGTGGTTAGAGGGACTTTTATTTCCAGCAGCTTCAGCAGGCATCCACGGGTGGGTGTGGAGGAGTAGACTATTGGGGGGGGGGGAACAGACTGGCGTGTGGGCACCCGGCTTCTAGATACAGTGGAATGGAATGCAGCCCCCAGTGACTGGAATGATGGTCCCAGAATCTCATTGATTCCTGGGATGGGCGGGCATGACTGATTCAGGTACAATGGAATGACAGCCTGTGTGTGTTTAATGATAATTATGTCCCTAGAATTAGCGCATGGTTGGGCACACTTCATTCAATCAAGTGATAGGTGGTAGCAGCAGGTAGGTACAGGAACGCACACAGGCAGGCAGGCAGGCAGGCACATATAATACGTTGTGTTATATAGATATATTCCATCTCATTCTGGTAGGTTTGCTGCTGGATGTGGGCAATGGCCAATGAACATCGATCGGGCGCATGAGCACAGATGAGAGTTCTTCCTGGTTCTGGCAGGTGGCAGCTTGAGCTGAATACACCTACCTCTCCCCCCCCACCCCCATCTCTCTCGTTCTAGCGGGGAGCCTCTCTCTCTCTCTCTCTCTCTCACCATATAGTGCATGTGACAGGCAGCATGGGTGGGATCATGTCTGTCTCTCCTACTACCAGCGGGGAGACTTTCTCTCACTCTCTCTCTCTCTCTCTCTCTCTCTCTCTCTCTCTCTCTCTCTCTCCATGAACAGCAGGTTGCATAAAGAAAAGGTGGCATGACAGCACCCCGTGAGCAGAATGACAGGGCACAAGAACCCTGAGGGTGGGTCCTGGGCTGGGGCTAGAGTGGCAGATTCTAGATATTGGATACAGCCCTCCCTGCTAGTAACGTAGGCCCCAGAACTCTGAGGGTGGGTCCTGGGGCACCCATTCTTGCAAGATCTTGCTGCAGCTCCTCACGGTCTGCTCGTGTTCTGAATACTCTGAATAACTTGGTGTCATCTGCAGATTTGATCACCTCACTCTTAACACCCTTTTCCAGATTATTAATGAATACATTGAAAAGAACTAGTCCCAATACAGATCTTGGGGCACACCACTTTTTACATCTCTCCATTGTGAAAACTGGCCATTTAATCCCACGCTTTGGTTCCTATCCTTTAACCAGCTACCAATCAGTAGCAAAACACTACCTCCTATCCCATGACTTTAATTTTCTTAAGAGTTGTTTATGTGGGACCTTATCAAAAGCTTTCTGGAAATCCAGGTACACTATATCTGCTGAGTCTCCCCTGTCCACATGCTTGTTTACGCTCTCAAAGAATTCCAAGAGATTAGTGAGCCATGACTTCTCTTTGCTAAATCCATGCTGACTCTTTGTCATTAAGCCATGTTTATCAATATGCCCAGTGATTCTATTCTTAATGATAGTTTCTACCATTTTGCCCAGCACAGATGTCAAGCTTACCAGTCTGTAGTTTTCAGGATCACCTCTGGATCCCTTTTAAAATATTGGGGTTACATTTTCCACCCTCTAGTCCTCGGGTACAGTGCCAGATGCCAATGTTAGGTTACAAATTACTACTAGTAGGTTTGCAATTTCACATTTGAGTTCCTTCAGAACTCTGGCGTGAATACCATCTGGCCCTGGTGATTTGTTCATATTAAGCTTGTCAATTTGCTCTAGAACGTCCTCCAGGGTCACACTGATTCATGGGTGAGGGAGCCCCGTGTGAATGACGTGGTGCACACACCCATGGTGAGTGGAGGGGTGTGTGCACCCGCCTCACATGCATCCTCACTCTCCCCCCACTTGTCCACACACATGGAGCAACCAGGGGAAATGGCAGTTACTCCATGGGTATGGATGAGTGGGGGGTGAGTGGGGATACATGTGCAGTCATGTGCATGTCCCGCCCACGCAACAGCATGCCCATGGAACCCCCACCCCCACCTTGCAGAGCCATATAAAAATGGCCTGTGAGGAACCACTTGAAGAAGAACAGAAAGTTACTACCTTGTAAACAAGGTTCTTTGAGATGGCTCCTAACATTCTCACAACAACCACCCTTCCAGCCCTGCATGGAATTCTTTTTTTATATATCTCTAAAAAAGGTTGGTAGGAACTGTCATTCTAAGGGGGAAGAGTGCTTTTTATACTAGAGGAGTTTGAAACCATCGCGTGGTCTATTATTTGAATAGGGTGAGCATGCACAACCCAGTTGTGAGACTGTTCAAAGCTATCTTGAAGAACCTTCTTTACAAGGTAACAACCTTCTGATCACTCACATGGGGAGGAGTTGTTTGTAAGAAAACAGCTTTATCTCCCAGCCCAATCGGTGTGTTCCAGTGTCCCTCTGCAGCACTACTAGCAAGCAGAGGCAGGTGAGGGATGGGGACCAGAACCAGGGTGGGGAGGCAGAAAAAATTATTGGGGGAGGAGCTGTTGGCAACTTGTCCCCCAGTCAGGCAAGTGCGGGTCCCCAGCTAGCCACGGGGAGATGTGCAGCCGCACATGTGACACATGCCTGGGGCCAGCCCTGCCCAAGGGCAGGAAGGGTGTGTGTGCAGAGGGGTCAGGTAACAGGGCACCGGAGGGCAGGGAAGGGGGAGAAAGGAAGGGGCCAGTGGAGGGAAGCGAGGGGGGCAGAAAATTGACCTTAAAGCTGCGGGAGCTGGGCTTGCTGCTGTGAATTCTGCCTCCATGTGTTTTGAATGAGATTTCTCTGATCATGCTCCATCTAAAGCTCTCTGGGTGCATGATGGGAAATATCATGGGATAGGAGGTAGGGTCTTACTTATGGATCGGTAACTGGTTAAAGGATAGGAAACAAAGAGTAGGACTAAATGATCAGTTTTCACAATGGAGAGATGTCAAAAGTGGTGTTCCCCAATGATCTGTATTAGGACCGGTGCTGTTTAATGCATTCGTTAATGATCTGGTAAAGGGCGTTAAGAGTGAGGTGATCAAATTTGCAGATGACACCAAGTTATTCAAGGTAGTTAAAATATGAGCAGACTGTGAAGAACTGCAACAGGATCTTATGAAACTGCGTGCCTGGGCATCTAAATGGCAGATGAGACTTAATGTGGACAAGTGCAAAGTGATGCACGTAGGGGAAAATTAACTCAAACTTTGAGAACACAACGCTAGGTAGGAGCTAGGAGTTTCCACTCAGGAAAAGGATCTGGGAGCGACTGTGGACAATACACTGAAATCCTCAGCCCAGTGTGCAGCAGCAGTCAAAAAAGCAAACAGAATGTTAGGAAATATTTGCAAAGGGATAGAGAATAAAAATGAGGATATCATAATGCATCTATACAAATCAATTGTGTGAGCGCACCTGGAATATTATGTGTAGCTCTGGTCACTCCATCTCAAAAAAGACATAGCTGAACTAGAAAAGGTACAGAGAAGGACAACAATAATGATTAAAGGATATGGAACGACTTCCGTACAAAGAGAGACTTGAAAAGCTGGCTCTCTTCATCTTAGAGAAGAGAAAACTGAAAGGGGACATGATAGAGGATTATAAAATCCTGAGTGGTATGGAACGAGTAGATGGGGAATAGTTATTTACCCTTTCAAATAGTATTAGAACTAGGGGACACTCCCTGAAACTAGCTGCCGGCAGATTTATTTATTTTTTATTTTATTTATTTCCATGAATTTAAAACAAATAAAAGGAAGTACTTTTTCACTCAACACATAATTAACTTATGGAATTTGTTTTCAGAAGATGTTGTCCGGGCCAGTAGTATAGCTGGGTTTTAAAAAGGCCTGGATAAGTTCTTGGAGAGTAGGTCCATTAATGGCTATTACCCAAGTAACTTATGGAATGAACTTCTTACTTTTGGGAACTGGGAGTGAACAATGGGGAATGGCTTGCCCATTGTGACTGTTGGTTCTTCTCCCATGTGATCGCGATTGGTCACTGTCAAAGTGGAGGCCAGGAAGCTGAGATTGATGGACCATTGGTCGGACTCAGGCTGCGTTCCCACCTGCGGCAGCGGTGGCAACAGCGGGAGGGGCGAGGGAAGGTGCGAAGGATCCGGCCGACGGGAAAAGAACCGGTGCAAACGGGGATCTGCCGTGGCTTCTCTTGTGCATGTCAGGGCGTCCTTTGCACCGACTCTTTTCCCGTCTGCCAGCTCCTCCACGCTGCTGTGTCATCCCTCGCCCCTCCCACTGCTGCCACTACCGCCGCAGGTGGGAACACTGTCTCAGTATAGCAATACTTATGTTCTTATAATCTAGCTTGCTTCCAGACAGCATTAGTTCTAATGCTATCTGGAAGCAAGCTCAACTACTTTCCCAGCATGCTCCCAGAGAACTTTAGATGGAGGATACTTGGAGAAATCTCATTCAGACCACAGGGAGGCAGAGTCCGGACGATGTCTCTGATTCCTGAAAGGCTTTTAGGTGACTGGCACCCCTCTTCCCCCTTCCCTGGCCTCTTCTACCTTCTACCCTGTTCCCTGACCCCTGTTCCCTGGTACACACTGCCCTGTTCTGTTCTCATGCTGCCCTATGCCCTCCCTGCTTCTCAGAATCCTGAGTAATCCTGAGTATTCTCCGATGTTCCAAGGATCGTTCTGAACACTCGGGACCGGCCCTTAGGAACTTGGAAATACTTGAGAATACTTTCTTTTTTTTTTAGTATTCGGAACAGCCCTAATTTAAATGGACTAGTGGAGCTTATCTGCCAGACCCATTACTCCATGAGCTCCTGTCCCTACTTTGCCAGGCCTTGCTCAGGCCCAGATTAAGATCAATGATGGGGGGGTGCAGCTGGCACTGCCAACACTGGAAAAAGAGCTGATGGGAAGGATTGACGCCATGCCCATTCACAGCAGCTAAAGCTGAAACTGATACCTGATTTGGTAACATTTGCATTTTTTAGTACTGTTTTGAGTAACCAAATTAGCGGTGAAATGATTTTCGAGTACCAGAAAAACCAATATTTCAGTTTCCGTGTTTTCACATACCCGGAATTACTGAGAAACTTGGGGAAAAAAACCCTCAAATTCCAGGAAGTCCAATATCAGAAACTGAAATTCCGGGAGTGGAAGTTGACATTCTGGGACCAGAAGTTGTAAAATCATTCAGGTACTGAAAATTACCCCAAATTTTCGGTTCGATACATGTACCACAAATTCAATGGGCAAATTCAATCTGTTTCTTCAGGTGCTCATTTCAGATCGAACAGCAGCGTTGCCAGCGGAGAAACTGAGACTGGGGCTTCTGCCTTTAGTAGAGACTTTCAGATTAGCAGCAACGACAGGGTCTCTGGAAGGTCTGCCGGAGCTGACCTCTGCACAGCTATCAGCCATAGTTCCAGCCATGGAAAGGAAGCAGCTCTGGATTATTATTATTTAAAATAAATATAAAAACCACTTTGGGAAACAAGAACCACCAGAAAGTAGAAAACATTGATTTAAAACAGAAAGCTTGTGAATATCAAGTCACTTTTGAGAACCCAGCAAATCAACAGGCCAGTAGTTTGCAAGATTTACCATTCCCAAGCTTGCAGATTTTATAGTGACTTAAATAGGACTGGATGAATGGACTCGGTTGGGGGAGGGGAGGGAGACATGAGATGAATTTAAGGTGTAGAGATGAGATCTATTTAAATGAGATTACCAAAGTGAGGGGCTCTAATATCCCCCCTTCCCTTCGCACGTCCTTCTCACGTGCCCTGATTCACACTTGAGTAACGTCATTGACTTTTCAGTGTAGGCTCAAAGGTTTCATTCACACATGTCCTTGCTTATGGCAGAAAATTGGGAGGGATTGCAAACATTACTCCTAGATCTTTCTCTGACATGTTACTACAGATCCAGTTAACCATCATTATGTATTCATATTTGGGAGGGGTTTGCCTTAAGTATATAACCTTACATTTATATTTATTGAATTTCATTTCAACGTTTACATCCCGGTTGTCCAAATCGTTAAGATCATTCTGAATTTTTATCCTATCAGAATAGGATAGAACTGCCAATAGTCCATCTAGCTCACTGCCTCCAAACCTGGTTGCTTCAGAAAAGTCAACAGGTCAAAATGGAGTCCATCAAATTTCTCCTCTCCCAACGAATATCCATTTACGGTCCCAACGAATATCCATTTACGGTCCCGTCTAAAAAAGTATCGTATCCTTTTTTGAACCCATTTATGCATCTGGTCTTTACAAAATCCTCTGGCAAGGTGTTCCAAAGATTAACTGTATATCAAGTGAAACAGGACTTTGCTTTTAAAATATTGTCACTTCATTTCATCAGCTGTGCATTGCTCCTCTTATTTTGAGAAAAAATAAATAACAACTCCTTATTTGCTTGCTCCATTTTGCTCATAATTTTATAAAGTTCTATCATAGTAGTCTCTTGTCTAAGACCACTTTCAGACATGGCCCCCCACCCCCGCCGGCGCATAGTCTAGCTGCGGGGGGAAATGCACCGCCAGGATCTGCGCTGGGATCGGCTGGTCTGAAAGCGCACACACACACGTGCGGCATTGCCGGCAGAGATGCGCAGGGATGCAAAGATCAATTTCCTATTCTGCATCTCTGTGTGTCTCTGCCAGCAAAGCCACACGGACGGCGGGGAGGGGGGATTTCAGACCAGCCGATCCTTCCCCATATCCTCCCCCGCAGCTAAAATATGCAGAGGGGAGGGGGGAATGTCTGAAAGTGTCCTTAGATGAAGAGCCCTAAGCTATTGAGCATCTCCCCACACGTAAACTGTTCTAGACCTTTGTTACCCTTCTCCGCACCTTTCCCAACAATTCTACTGTGTCCTTTTCCACATAGGGCAACCCAAGCTGTACATAATGTAGTGGCCCTTATGACACTCTTTCAGTTTATTTTCTATTCCTTTCTCAATAATTCTGAGTATTCTGTTTGATTTGATCTGTGAATTGCAAATTCCCTCTTCATTTCAGGTCCATATTGCACAGATGGTGTTGCAAGGTGTGCTTTTGATGGGTCTCGTGGCAATTAACTCGTAATTAATTAATGCAAAGCTCAGTGAGATTATTTACTGAATCTTAGGCTGGTGCTGATTGGATTCCATACTGGATGGAAGCTAAAACACCTTTTTACATTCTCTCCCCTCCTCGGAATGAGTGGGTACTAATGTCATTCGAGTACTCACAAATCTGAGATACCGCTTGTCCTTCCATGCCCCATTGTGGCCCTGATGGAGGGATTAGGTGATTTTAAGGGGTTTTTGGTTTTAATATCTATGTTCATATTTCAACTACCAGTATCAGATTTTGGAAACTTTTTGGGGTACTTTTGCGTGGTTTCTGGATATTTTTAGGTCTTAAAATCTGGGGGGGGGAAAGCAATTTCAGTTTTATACCTACTTGAACGATATTTGGGTACCAATTTGGATACCCAAAACAGTACCCCAAAATGCCGATGTTACCCACCGGTACCTAATCAGATATCCATTTCAACAGGGGTATAGCTAGATGCAAATGGGCCCTGGGGAATGTGCTCCCTGCTTGGGCATTCCACTCCAGTATACATATGCATTCTACATGTGTCTAGGCAGGGCTTAATTTGTGTTGGGGCTTGCCGGATATAGTTTTCAAGCTGGGTCCCAGCCCCGGGAACTATTTACCTCCAATTCTGACAGTTCTGTGCCCACACTGCCCAGCCACCCCCATCCCCTCACTTGGCTGCCGCGACATCACATCACATCACGTGATGTGGTGTGCATGTTTGGCAGCTGCATTTCCCCCCTGCTGAGCCCATTCCATACCGAGAAACAGTCGGCCACTAGAGAGCTCTCAGCCCAGGGTTCAGGACCCCCCGTACCATGGCACAAAAGTGAATCAGCAGTAGCTGACTGTGAGGGGGTTGCCGGCTCAGGGGGGTGCATCATGGTAGGGTTTCCAGAAATGGGCTGGTGGGGGAGTTGGGGAAAGGGACTGACTTGAGCGGTTGTGGAAGGAGGCAGGCTGGAGTCATGATGGGTGGCTTTGGGGAAATGGGCTGGTTTGATGGATTTATTAATTTTGTGTTCATGTTTACCCCACCCCTCTTGTCTGATGGTGACTCAAGGCAGATTACAGTAATATAACATACAAAACAGTAAAACAGTAAAAACATAATTATATTAATATAAATATGCAAGATAAAAACAAATTCTGCACAAAGCAACTAAATCCCACCCAACAACCCAACTAGCACATCCCTCCCTTGCCAAATGCCTGATGGAAATGCCAGGTTTTATGCTGCTGGAAAAAGGCAAGATCTGGGCTGAGACGGGTCTCTGGCAGGAGAGCATTCCACAGCGATGGAACAGCCGCCGAGAACACCTGCCTATCTGTACAGACCTGATTATAATGTGGGGCCTCCAGGAGGGCGCTCCCGGACCACCACAGAGGCCGCCCAGGTAGTGAGGTGATCCTTCAGATGAGCGAGGTCCAAACCATGTAGGGCTGGTCAAAACCAGCAGCTTGAATCAGGCCTGGAAGGCAATAGACTGCCAGTTCAATGCTTTGAGCACAGGTTTTATAAGCTCCCTGAGACCCGTCCCACTAAGCAGATGAGCTGCTTCATTTTATTGAGCTTCAATCGGCTTGACCAGGCACCGGCATAGTAACAAGACCGCAGGGCCTGGGTTGGTTGAAAATGACCAATACAGATAGATGTCCGTGTATTGATGACAGCAGACCCTCCCCCCCCCCCNGCTATGCACAGCCTCCCCCAGTGGCTGAATATACACATTGAATAAGAGAGGGGACAGGATGGAACCCTGTGGGACCCCACACGGGAGATTCCCAGGGGACAATGTACAGTCCCCTAGTAGCACCCATTGAGATCTATCAGCCAGGTATGAAAGGAACCCCCACAAGACAGTACCATTCATATTGGCCAGGTCCTGCAGATGAGTCACCAGCATCTCATGATTCATGGTATCGAAAGTCGCACATAGATCTAGTAGGACCAACAGGGTCATACGGCCCCTGTCCAACTCTACGAGGAGGTCATCAACCAAAGCCACAAACGTGGTCTCCATACCATAACCCGGACGAATGACAGACTACGTGGGATTCAGGAATGTTGCATCCCTTGTCTCTCCCTCTGTTCCCCCTACCCTGTCTCCCCTCTCCCTGTCTTTAGATTGTAAGGTATCGGGCAGGGACCGTGTCTATCTTATTTTTTGTAAAGTGCCAGGTACATCGCTGGCACTATATAAATGCTAATGCTAACAATAATAATAATAAATAATAAATAATAAATAACACCTATCCTTTGTATGTATGGATGCTCTGGGTGAGCATCTTTCCTCCCTTGTTTTTATAAAAATCATGTGACTGGATTAGGTAAGGTCTCAGGAAGCCTCAGCAGATGACCTGCACTTATCAGGGTGCAAAGCAAGGCTTAATCATCACACTATTTTCCTCTTGTGCATTTCTTGTAACATGGGGCGGACACTTCCTCTCTCCAGTCTTGCAGAGACATAAAAACCAGCCACACAACATCCTGTGATTTCTAACCACGACAGAGGCATTGCCCTGGGCAAAGCTTAAGTGTGGAAATCAGGGGATGCAATTTATGCAAAATCATAAGGCACAATTGTTATCTTTCACAGGATTTTCTTTTTTTGAAATGGAAGAAGAAACTCATGTGAACGTGTCCATAGTAGGGATAGGTGAACAGAATGCAGTTCGGATGTTCGGTTGTTTGGTTCGAAAACCAAGTTTGGGTTTGATGGTTCGGTTCAGCTGAGTTCGGTTCGGACTTGGCCGAACAGTCAAAAATAGCGAAACCGAAGCGAAACAAAAACAAAAACGAAACCTAATTTTCGTCACTGGAAAGACGGCCGAACTGTTCGGTCGTTCGAGAGTTCGTTTCGGATGCTCAGTTCGGATGTCCGAACAGACTAAGTTCGGTTCGAACTCCGAACATCCGAACCGCATTCCCTCATCCCTAGTCCATAGCCTTTTTATGGGCTCTATGATTTTGCAGTACCCATACTTTTCAACACCTTCAGTGGTAATTTGAGCCCATTGCCATTTGATATCAGAAAACATCCCACTAAACCAGGACTGAGTGATGAACCTCAAGCCCAGGACCAGACTCAGCCCAATATTATTTGGCCTCTTTCCAGGGCTAGATTTTGGGGCAGGTGACATAGGTACCTGCCTAGGGAAGTAGATTTTTTGGGGGATGGGGCAAAAGATTTTGGGGGGTTGGGGTCATCTGTTCTCAGCCTGTGCCCTTCCGGTCACAACACCACCACCACCCATTGCCGCAACCACACTGCCTCGCCCGCACTGCCCACAGCCTGGAGGGAAAAAATAAGGACCCACCCCCCGTAAGCCCCCCACCCAATGTGGCCCTCGGAGCTTGTACTTATTTTCAAAGTGGCCCCTAGGACTGAAAAGTTTCCCTAGGCCTGTACTAACCCATGTACAATTTTTTCTGCTCTTTACATTTTCTCATTCTCGTTGGTATGTTCTAGAGGTGTGCCGCAGACCCGTCACTCGTGTTTGTATCAGTTGCCATTTTCATTTTAAAACCCTTTGTTTCGGGGGGGGGGGGGTTGTAAAAAGACAACGTTCGTTTTCATTCTTTTTGTTTTATTTTCCATTTTATTTAGTCACAATAATTTTTAAAATAAAATAAAAATCACTGAACATGCACGAATGGCCTTTGGACCATTCTGCACATGTGCTCCCTTTCCCAAAATGGCATTGACAGCAAATGGGTGCCATTTGGGAAAAGGGCTGCGCATGTGCCGAACGACCCCAGCAGCCATTTTGTGCATGCGCAGTGGCTGCAATCCTCATCTGGTTAACTCGATGAGAGGTTTGCTAGTGATTTAAATGGGTTCCGGATTGCAGTCAATGGGGCTGATCCCATGCCCCGCTTGTGTCACACTATACATGCCCATGCCCATTACAGGGACACTGAGCCGTATACAGGCCGCGTAGGACCTGCGCAGGATCCTCACATATCCCATGCACAGGAGGTTTGGAATGTGACCAATTATTTATTTCGAAATCAAATATTTTTATTTTTATTATTTTTAATAAATAAAATGAAAAAAAAATTAAAAAATGAAAATGGATGAAAGCAAACAATCGTTTGCTTAATCATCTGTTTTCATAGCATTAGTCAGGTAAAGGAATGGGGCTTCGTAACTAATTAAAACCATATGAATTGCACCCTCCTGCTATTTGCTCCGTCTACTGGTTTCCACGGCCAGGGCGTAATTATCATAGGTGCAGCCATACTGGGACCCATGAGCTTGGAGGTGGGTGGGCTCTGGGCATCAAAGTATATGCACACTGAAGTGCAGTGCTCCTGCAGGGGCCCATTCCATCTTCTGCTCCAGGGCCCATTCCCACCTAGCTACACCCCTGTTCAGTGCAATAGCTGCCTTGGAGTGAGGGGACTCAGTTGAATCCGAGCCCAGGCGGTGGGAGCTCTCAGCAGCACCAGCAAATTTCCAGAGTGGGCAGGGGAGGGAGGAGGCATCCCACCCACTATGAAAATGCATCCGGCTGTTTGCAAAGCGCAACTGAAAGGCAGGATGTTTCGAGAGTGAGTAGCAGTGGAGTGCTGGTCTTGCCTCTGCTCCCTTTTGTAAACACTGGCAGGGTTGCTGCCACTCCAGGTGGGGGGAGGGGTGACTGGAAGCTGAGGTGATGTCGCTATCTCTTTTGGAGAAGACCGAAGCCAACTGGGACTCCTCTTGGGTGGGACGTTATGGCTTGGAGATCCACTGCATGCTGCCTGCTCCTGAAGCTCTCAAAAGTGGCCTGCGGCAAGACTCTTGCCCACCTCCTAGAGCAGCAACAGTGGTTGAGGCTTCCAGAAGGTCCCCCAGAGGGACAACATGGCTCCCAGTGGACTCTCAACTGCTCCCCCTAGTAGCATCTTGCAACAGGGCTCCCAGATGAGGATGTTCTATAATATCAGCAGCCAGTAAAGGGGCTCTCATCCCATGAAGGGAAGCCACTCTGTCCACCCTGAAGACCCCGCCCACTTGCCTTAGAGGGGTCATAATTGGTACATAATTGGGCTGGCTTACTGCAATGTGCTCTGTGTGGGGCTGCCGTGGTGATGACTCGGAAGCTGCAGCAGGTGCAGAATGCGGCGTACCATCTCCTGATGGGGACGGGCTGTAGGGAGCACATTACACCAGTGCTCCGAGCTCTGTATTGGCTGCCTAAAGCATTCCGGACCTGATTCAAGGTGCTGGTTTTGACCTTTTAAGCCCTACATGGTCTGGGCCCCTCCTACCTGAGAGACCACCTCACTCCCTGGACTGTAGAGCGACCTCTGCGGTCTACCGGGGGCGCATTATTGGAAGTCCCCTGGGTGAACTGGAGGGTCACAATGGAGAGGGCATTTTCGGTGGCCGCACCACGGTTGTGGAACTCCCTCCCAGAGGAAGCTCGCCTGACTCCCAGCCTGTTGGCCTTTCATCAGGCCTATAAGACCTGGTTGTTCGTCTGGGCCTTTGCGGGAGGGGGAGAATAAGGGTGGGGGGGGGTTTACCAGTGGTTTTACCTCCTTGTTGTTGTTTTTCTTGTTTTAGTAATCCCTTTTATGTATTGTTTTTATATATTGTTTTTAAATGTCTTGTGAGCTGCCCCGGGCTGCTGCAGGGCTGGAGGGAGCGGGATATAAACAAACTAATTAATTAATTAATTAATTACTTTGCTAGCACTGGCCCTCCACAGCTGTGTTATGACCCCTGTCTCTCTTTTTTAGAAAATCACATTGTGGCTGTCGGTTCTCTTCCCCTTCAGCCCTTGGCTGAAATCATCGGCCACAATTCCAAACCTCCTACGGATAAACTTTCCCAAGGCTGTTCAATATTCATTATGAGCTGGGGAATTACCCTTACTCAAGCTCTCCACCTTTCTAAGGTCAAGTGTATGATTCAGGCCTCTCAAACATGTGGCGGGGGGAGACCCGGAACAGCACAGCAAAACGAGTCATGGGAAATTCTATGGCGGCTACTACACATAGATGGACATGTACTTTAATTAGGAATGTATCTTTTGCTCCCAGCTTGCCAAGGCCTCGGGGAAGCTCAGTATGAGATCTGGGGAGGCATATTGCATTCTGCAACTCACTTGTCATTTTAATATTAATGAGCTTGCTAATAAGTTCAAGTTGTGAAGGATGATGCTGGAAGCCTGATGCATCAAAGGCCCTTTTTACACAGATGCTCTAACACCTGTAAAAAGGGTGTTACATTTTATTATACATGGTACAGGGCAACACTGCAGCCCTGCAACATGGGCCCTTTTCACACGAGATGCCTCCACGCAGGTTCGGTGGGTGGAGCTGGGTGGAGGCGTCTGTGTAAACACCACTTGCAGTAGATGTTGGTGCGTGCATGCTCCTGTGCAACACCCATCTCCACCCACCACCCACCCACAGAGCAATCGGCAGTGGAGTCCGTTGCTTCGTGGGTGGGTAGTGGGTGGATAGGAATAAAGGAATCCAATTTTAGAAGCAGTTGAATTATATTAATTTGCAAAAATCTTTATATATATATTCTTAGCTGTAACTTCTTTGCCTCACATTTAAGTAGATGAAACTTGATAAGTTTATACCCCTTCTTATATTTACTATTTCTGCCATGTTTCAGAAGTATTGGATAAGGTGTCCTGGTGGTATAAGCAATTAACTTATAAATGTATGTCTGACTCTAACATCTTCGTAGTTCAACCAGTGTACATGAAATTTGGCATGACTGTATATCACACTTTCAGAATCATCTCCGCCAAATATCAGAAAGATGTGAAAAAGGGTCCCAATTCTATAAGCCTTCACAGCATATGCAGAGAAGGAGCCTATGGCAGGGATTCTCTTACATGTCACTGTGGTATAAGTTCGGTTTGTGATGCCAATTGGCCAGCAGAAATGTCAACCAAATATCATCATTCTGTGCTGTGACCATCCAAACTTCTCTCCTCCACTAGTTATTGGGAAGTCAGGAGCATCTGTTTAGAAAAGAGCCAATAGAGGTTCTCTTATGTCCTCTGTCACAGTGCTGCAGTGCAAGATGTGATTGTGATGATAATTGGCCAGCCTGGATGTGTAAACTATGTCTCCTGATTGCTGGAATGCTATCCCCAAAGTCCTAGTTATGTCCCTTCCATGTCTGTCTGAGGGCCGCCTCCTATGCCCACCTCGAAGCCACTACCGATTGGTCCTTTAAAGCTGAAAGCATCCAGTAATTGGCCAGTGAATGTGTCTGTCAGTATTTTGGTTTTCTCCACATCCTCCTTCATACAGCCTCCCTCCCCTGCCATGCCAGGTGCCTGCTTCTGACTGGCACTGCATGTGCTGCTATTTATCTGAATAATAGGCTTCAAGCGGACAATTTCAGTTGCTTGTAAAATTGGGTCCCTTTATAAAATTGTCCTGTAGTTTGGCAGAGATGACAGGGAAGGTATGTGACACATTCCTGCCAAATGTCTTGTAAACAGGATGGAATATAAAAATGTTACAGCTGGAAATGTATCATCAAGTTAATGTCTTATACCCTCAGGAGCCTTTATCCAATCTTTCTGAAAATTGGTGGAAGTGTTAAGCTTGTGAAGTGACATAATATTCATAGGTTCAATGCACAATTGATTGAAGGTAAAGAAGTTGTAGCCACGAATGTTTATGGAGCTTTTCTTAAAACCATAACATCAAATTGCTTCTAAAATTGGTTCCCTTTATCAAATCTTTTCTTAATTTGGTACACATGGTGCCCTCCATTGCAGGTACAATCTTCCCAAGTTTCATCAGAAGTGAATAAGAAGCACAAATGCTATAGCTGGAAATATGTTTTCCAGTTTTTCCCCTTAATTTAAAAAACAAAATGTCATTTTCATTTCTATTTCCATTGTTATTTTTTGTCATTTTTGTTATTGTAATAACAATAATGAAAATGACAATTTTCATTATCGTTATTGTAATAACAAAAACGATATGCACACCCCTAGTTCAGACACTTTAAAACTCCAGCATTTGTAACACCCGATATTCTCTCGAGCACTTATAAAAACCCATTTTTTTCATGTATAAAAGCTCTGACAGCCTAAGTTCTAGAGATTTAGGCTTCTTGCCCACATTATGGAATACACGTGAGTCTGAAACTCACTGTTTTGTTTGTGCTGGGAGGCCGCACATATTATCTGACTCGCAGATATTTGCAGGTCACATGATTAGTGAACATCTGTGAGTGAAACTTCTTTATATCTGCACCCACATTACCCAAAGATCTGTGAGTTTGGGAGCAGAGGAAACCCCTTCCTCCTCTGCCACGTGACTCCCCAGGCTTCAGAGCACTTCCTGTAGCTCACCCTCTCCAGGGGATCAGGAAAGGGATTGTAATCTGCTTCCTCCTGCTTATCCCTTCCATAGTCTCTATGGTTAAAATGGCCACGGGAGGAGTAGAAGAAAAATCCCACGGTGAGCAACGTATGCGTATGTTGTGGATAAAATCTCACTGGGACTTATAACAGCTGGGAGTAACAGGGCAAGATTTTCAGGCCTGTCAAACTGTTTGGTTTTTTTTTTGTGTACCTCATGCATTTTGCTGCTTGCCCACATTACCGAAATACCTGTGAGTTCCTAACTCATGAGTATTTTAGTAAAGTAGGCAAGTAACTCTAGCGTAGCATATTGGCCCTTAAGGTGAAGACTTTGACCTAAGAGACCATCGTTCAAACCAAATCCCATCTCAGCTATGAACTCGCTGCGTGGCCTTGAGCAAGTCACTCTCTCTTAGCCTAAGTTCTGCATCTGGAGTGATCTACCTCATGGGGTTGTTGTGGAGGTGAACTTGGTAAGGATTGCAAAACACATTGAACACAGAAATTGCTACAGAAATTATACATAATAATACAAATTGGTTGGACATCACAAGTCTTGTTGAGAAAGAGTGACTTATCCAAAGCCACTCAGTGGGGCAGATCCCATGCCCCACATGCTTTGTGCAGTACACGTTTGGGCACCCATTGCAAAGACATTGTACCATGTGCAAACCACGTGGTACCTATGCAGATCCCGCGTGCATGAGGCTTGGGATCGCGGACTTGAACTCAAGTCTTCAATCTCTAGACTCACCTGTTCCACCTGGCCGGGACCTCCTGAGAGCTGCCATGCCACCATCTCTCCCGGAGGAAGCTCCCACATCTCTCCCGGAGGCGGCCTGGCCATGGAGAATGTCCTCTACATTGTGGCCCACAGCTTAACACAAGGAACCTCCAAGAAGGCACCCCCGACAGACCGAAGGAGTCACTCTGGGACGTGGAGGGCAAGGTGGTCCCTGAGGTACAAGGGGCCCAGACTGTGAAGGGCCTTATAGATCAATACAAATACCTTGAACCTGGCTCGGCACGCTATTGCAACCAGTGCAAAGTCCAGAGCACAGGTTTTATATGCTCCCAATGACCTGTCCCTGTCAGGAACCAGGCCACCACATTCTGCACTAGCTGCAGCTTCCAGACCAGGAACAAGGGCATCCCCACGTAGAGCGCATTTCAGTAATCCAGCCTAGAGGTAATGAAGGCATGGATGAGGAAGGCCAGGTCTGGCCCGGAGACATATGGACACAGCCTCCGCACCAGATACATCTACTCCCGCTGCCTGGACCGCCTCTCTGCCAACTCCTCCTTGGACCCTCTCCAATCCGACTTCCACCCCCTCCACTCTACTGAAACTGCCCTGACCAAGATCATCTACTTGTTGCTAAATCTAAGTGCCTCTGCTCCATTCTTGTCCTCCTTGACCTCTCTGCTGCCTTTGACACTGTCGACCACTTGCTTCTATTGGACTCGCTTTACTCTTTGGGCTTCCGTGGCTCTGTCCTTGACTGGTTCTCCTCCTACCTCTCTGACCGCTCCTTTAAAGTCTCGCTCCCCGAGTCAAACTCCTCCTCCCTCCCCCTTTCGGTTGGGGTCCCCCAAGGCTCTGTCCTTGGCCCTCTCCTCTTCTCTATTTACACCCTGTCCCTTGGCAAAATTATTGCCTCCCACGGATTCCAATATCATCTCTACGCTGATGACACCCAACTCTATCTTTCTACCCCCTCTCTCTCCTCTTCTGTCCACTCACGCCTCGTCAACTGCCTCTCTGATATCTCCGCCTGGATGTCCCGACGTCAACTCAAGCTCAACATGGCCAAGACCGAACTCCTCATTTTTCCTCCCTCCTCTTCCTCTCCCTCTAACCTGCCCATCTGCATCGATGGAGTCACCATCCATCCTGTTCTCCAAGCCCGTAGCTTGGGCTTCATCTTTGACACGCACCTCTCTTTTAAACCTTACATTGACTCTGTTGCCAAATCCTGCCGATTCGCCCTCCATAACATTGCTCGGATCCGCCCCTTTCTCTCTACCTCCTCGGCCAAAACCCTTGTTCATGCCATGGTTATCTCTTGCCTTGATTACTGCAACCTCCTCCTTGCTGGCCTCCCTCGCTCTCACCTGTCCCCCCTTATCGCAATCCAAAACTCTGCTGCCAAGGTCATTCACTCTGCCCGTCGCTTCGACCATGTGCAGCCTCTCCTCTTCTCTCTTCACTGGCTCCCCATTACTGAACATATCCTCTTTAATCTCCTGTTATTCACTTACTAAACACTCCACGACCAAGCTCCCCCTTACCTCTCGGACCTAATCTCCCTACGCACTTCTGAACGCGCTCTCCGCTCTTCCTCTGTAAACTCCCTCACTCTCCCTCATTTCTCCTGCTCACCTAACCTTCCTTGATCCTTTTCCCTCACTGCCCCCCATGCCTGGAACTCCCTCCCTACCCACATCTGCCTTGCCCCCTCCCTCCACTCCTTTAAATCCCTCCTCAAGACCCACTTTTTCCTTGCCGCCTTTCCCAATTCCTGCTAGTCGTTTCCCATATACTTACTGTCTGCCCTCTTCTGCAGACTGAAGAGTTCGAACCAAACTCAATCTGTTTGGTCAACCGAACTGAACTTCCAAACCGAACTCGAATTTCAAACCGAACTGAACCAAGCCGAATTTCCAAAATCTGTTCTGTTCGACCATCCCTAGTGACAACACACACCAAAAAACTTGGTTTTGAATGCCTGAACTTGGTTCGGAAGTTCGGAATTTTACTGAACTTGGTCTATTCGGTCGACCAAACTGAACTTCCGAGCCAAACTCGAATTTCAAACCGAACCGAAGCGAATTTCCGAACTCGAATTTCAAACCAAACCGAACTGAACTGTATTTCCGAACTCTGTTCTATTCACCCATCCCTAAGAATCTGCTGGTGCTTGCTAGAGATGGGCGAAAGTACTTCGGAAGTTCAGAGTTCGGACTGAACTCAATCAGTTCGGTCGAGCGAATCGAACTTCCGAACCAAACTGAATTTTCGAACCGAACCGAACCGAACCGAACCGAACCAGACCGAATTTCTGAACTCAGCTCTGTTCGCCCATCCCTAAGAGATAATATTCCATTTAGTTCAATGGGGTTTAAATTTCTGAATTTTGTTCGGAAGTTCGGAGTTCGGACAGAACTCAAATAGTTCGGTCGACCGAACCGAACTTCTGAACCAAACCGAATTTCTGAACTGAACCGAACCGAACCGACTTTCCGAACTCGGTTCTGTTCACCCATCCCTAGTGCTTGCACTAAAACTCCTCCCCAAGATATCCCTACCAATTTACCTTTCCAACCCTTATTCCTTACCCTTACATTTTACCTTTTCCCTTCCCCTGTCTGTCTTCCCCGTCCATATATTACATAGATATAGATATTAGTTGTGTAGATAGATAGATAGATAGATAGATAGATAGATAGATAGATTATTATTATTATTATTATTATTATTATTATTAGCATTAGCATTAGCATTAGCATTAGCATTAGCATTTATATAGCGCTAGCTATGTACCTGGCGCTTTACAAAGAGTAAGATAGACACGGTCCCTGTCTGAGAGCTTACAATCTAAAGACAGGGGGAGGGGAGACAGGGAAGGGGGATCAGAGGGAGAGACAAGGGATGCAACATTCATGAGGATGCCAGAGCTCAGGTACACGTTCTTGGCTTGGTTACAGAGAATTGGAAGTTTTATTATATATAATAATACTAGGCTGTTTTATTATATATATTAGGATTATACGATAGGAATATTTTGTATTATACATAGGTTACATTTAGCTTTTACTAGGTATTGTGCGTATACCTATACCAATACCAAAAACAAAAGATTTGTTTGAAATCAGTATTGACACCGAAAACAAAAAATGACATTTTGTTATTAACAAAAATGAAAACAATACATTTTAATAATGAAAACGATAACAAAAAAATGACATCTGGCCCTGGTACACATCCCTAGTAATTAGAGAAAACTAAAAGTTCTTATCCAATTAAATCCACCATTTATGGGCACGATCCAGAACTGACACATGTGTGGGAAAAATTGTATGTCATCTCATGACATTTTATGGCCCACTTTTCCCTTTATTTATTTATTTATTTATTTGTTTGTTTGTTTGTTTGTTATTACCTCCTGCAAGCATGACCCCCGGTGCATGTCTGCCCTGGAGCGGTGTAGAACCCATTTGGATGGTTCACCCCCGGAGACTAATGGAACCTGAAAGGTTCCGGAATGCTCTTGGGGAGTTACCCTCTGATCTTGATGGCCACCTACTCGATGACATCGTGGCTCTATGGAACACCTTGCTGACAGAGACCATCGACCAGACAGCTCCACGGTGTCCCCGCCCTCAGCGACGGCTCCTCAGGCTGCCATGGTTTACTGAGGGCATGAGGGTGTGGAATCATGAGGATCAGTGCTTTGAGTGATGGTGGTGTCACTCGCATACTGAAGCCAACAGATTGTGACATAGAACCAGTTTACGTGCCTATGCCGTAGCTGTAAAGGCAGCAATAAAAGGAGGTTTTTTGCTGCCCATATAGGCTGTGCTAAATCTCATCCAGTGGAACTTTTCCTGGTGGTGAGGGGGTTGGTCGGTCCACCATCTCTCCACCTAGAACTGGTGTAATCTAGTACCTTCTGTGACATGTTTGTTGATTACTTTGCAGATAAAATTACTCAGATTCACCGCAACTTTGATACTGCGCTTAATACAATGGGTGAATCAGAGACTGTGGAAGCCCCACCATGTCCGGTTTCGTGGGATCAGTTTCAGTGGGTGTTGCCCACTGAAGCATGGGATGTTTGGGGGGAAGTTCGGGCCACCTTTTCTGAGCTTGACCCATTCCTATCCTGATTGGTTAAGGTCAGCCTGGAGACGTTGGGGCCATTGCTAGCGGGAGTGGTCAATGCCTCCCTTCGGGAGGGCAGAGTGCCAAACTGCCTCAAAGAGGTGGTAGTGCGGCCTCTGCTAAAAAATAAGCATCACTCGACATTCACTCCCTTGTCAGTTATCGGCCGGTCTCTTAGCTTCCCTTTTTAGGGAAGATTGTTGAGCGGGTTGCGGCTCAGCAACTGCAGGAGCATCTCAACCACACCAGTTATCTGGATTCTTTGCAGTCTGGCTTTCCTCCGGGCTATGGCACTAGGATTGTACTCGTGGCTTTGGTCAATGACCTCCACCGTGAATTGGGCCAGGGCCATTTGACCCTGCTAATTTTGTTAGATCTGTCAGCTGCTTTTGATACTGTTGGCCATGAGATGCTGGTGACTCGCCTGCGGGACAGAGCTGGGATGGGTGGGATCATTCTTGAGTGGTTCCGCTCTTTCCTGGATGGAAGAACTCAGCATGTGGTGCTCAGGGATTATTCTTCATTGCCCTGAGACCTCAAGGTTCCATCTTGCCCCCTCTCCTGTTTAACTTGTATATGTAGCCGCTCAGGGAGTTTGTGAGATGGTATGGGGTTCAGTGTTATCAATATGCTGATGACACCCAACTCTACCTCTCTTTTTCATCTGACCCAGACCCATCAGTCTCAGTGCTTACCTGGTGGGTGTCTGGAGACTGTGGGGGACTGGATGAGGGCAAGCCGAATGAAGTTGAATTACAATGAGACAGAGGTGATGTTGGTGTATACAGTGGCAGATGTGATGACCCCCATCATTGACAGGGTTTGCCCTCCGCTGGTTCCCCAGGTTCGCAGTCTGGGCATGCTCCTCGACCCACAGCTCTAAATGGATCTCCAGGTGAGGTTGGTGGTGAGGAGTGTGTTTCACCAATTACATCTAGTTTGTCGGCTTCAGCCGTATGTTTCAGATAACAAGCTGGCTACCATCATCCATGCTTTCATTACCTCGAGATTGGACTATTGTAACACGCTCTATGTGGGGCTACCCATGGTGATGGTTCAGAGACTGTAGGTAGTGCAGAATGTGGTGGTCTGTCACCTTATGGCATCGGGCTGCCGTGAACACATTACACCATTATTCTAGACTCTGCACTGCCTGCCTATAATCATCTAGGCCTGATACAAGGTGTTAACTTATAAAGTTCTATATGACCTTGGCCCGATTTACCTACAGGATAACCTCACTCTCCGTGCTCTGGAGCAACCCCTGTGGTTGGCTGGGAGTGCCCCCGTTTAGGTCCCCTGTGTGGCCCGGGGGGGAGGGGGACTATGGAGAGGGCATTCTCAGTGGCCAGGTCTCGGCTGTGGAATTCCCTCTCGGAGGAGGCCCAGATTGCCCCGGACCTCACTTTCTTCTGTCATTTGACTAAGATCTGGCTGTTCCACCAAGTGTTTGGCGGGGGAGATGGGGCTTAGGGTAGGTGGTTGTGGGTTAGGTAGGGTGGAGAGAGAGTCCCCCTACCTATTTTTTTTTCTTTCTCTTTTATTGTGATGTTTTAAGATTGTTGTTTTATTGGTTTTATGTGTGTAAGCTTCCCCGAGCTGCCTGGAGCAGGAGGGGCAGGAAACAAAATTTGTTAAAAAAATAATAAATATTTATTTATTTATTTATTTATTTATTTATTTTGTGTGTGTGTGCTTACATGCATGTGAATTGTGTATGTGTGTGTGTGTGCATGTGTGTTTGTGTGAAATAGAGAGAGATGGGATAGAATGGAGTACATAGCAGATTAAACAGAATATGGCATTCAAGAAAGTATTTCTCCACTTCATTGACTCTCCATCTCTTTCAAATCCCATCTTGAAAATATCCTTTCTCCCTTGCCTACACCTCTTAATTTATTTCCCTATCTATTAATGGCTTTGTAACTGTGCAGAGGCCTTAATATCTTCTCTTGACAGACGGCTCAATTTTCAAACCCTGTGTGTGTGGCTTATGCCGTGTACTTGCCTACACATATGAATGTGCCATCTAGGGATGTGCGAACAGAACACAGTTTGGAAGTTCGGTAGTTCGGTAGTTCGGTAGTTCAGTCGAAAATTTGAGTTTGGGTTCCGGAGTTCGGTTTGAGAAAGTTCGGTCTCGCCAAACGTTCGGCAGAGTTTGCCCCCCCCCCGCAAGGCTTGGGGCACTCCAGGGACATGGCAGGCTGTCACAGACCCATCAGCAGCAGCAGCAGAAGACACCGGGAAGGCTTGGGGCTTGGCACCCCGGCTTGCCCGGGCAGGCAGGCTCGGTGCTTGGCCCCCAGGGGTGCTCATGGGGGTATGGCAGGCCGTCAGAGACCTATAAGCAGCAACAGAAGACACCGGGAAGGCTTGGGGCTTGACATTCAGACTTGCTGGGGCAGGCAGGCTCAGCACTTGGCCCCACGGGGGTGCCTGCAGGGTCATGGCTGGCTATCACAGACCCATCAGCAGCACCAGGAGCAAAGGTCATGAAGGCTTGGGGCTCTGTGGCTGACCTGGCACCTCTACTTGGCTGGGCATTGTAGGCTGCCAGGCATTGGTGGAGCAGCAGCAGACATTGGATTGCCTGGTAGCAGAACCCATGGCAGCAGCGGCAGCAGCAGCAGCAAACAGACACCTTGATGAAAAGCAACTGCTCCACCAACTTGGACCCCAGTCTCAGAAGGTGCGGCAAACGTCCCCCATCCTATAGAAAAAACACCCGTTCACTGGGGACACTGGTTGGTGGCCAGGACAAGAGATCCTTGACCACGTTGGACAGGGTTGGCCACACGTCCCTCCGAGAGCTGTGTTGCCTGCCACCATCTTCTGCCCCTACCTCCCATATGTTCCATTCAACCCATCGACTTGAGCTTTGTGGACAACCCCATGGACAGAAGCCCCACCAAGAAGATAGATATGAGCATGGACTGTGTCCAGGTGCAGGATACAGACGTGGGTGACCCCATGTGGGTGAGTAACAAACCACCTGTCAAATCTTGCCTGGGTGAAGGTCGGAGTGTGTTCTTAAGTATTTTTGTACACCCTCCCCTTTTCTATTCAAATGAGATGGGTGGGGGAGCAGCAGAGGCCCGGCCAGAGCAGCAGTGATATTGGTGGTAGTAGGAAATAACCATTATCATCTGTTCAAATGAGAACTTTTCAAGCGTTGCAGGCAGACTTGGCTGGCATGTGTGGGAGAGTGGTAGAGGACCGGCCAGGGCTCGGTGGCTTTCACCCCTGTTTGGCCAGGCATTGCAGACTGGCAGGCATCGGCAGAGCAGTGACAGACAACTTGAAGTCTTCAAGGCCCTCATGGATAACGGAAGATACATCATGTAACCTGGAGGAAGAGCTGGCTGAGTTTGTCCTGCAGTGAATGGATGTTGGTTTTTATCTTCCAAGTTCCTTCTGGTTCTAGTCAACATGGTGAAATTCAACAGGTGCAGTACCTGGTAACCTCACCTGGATGATTGTGTGCTACCTGGAGAACTTTGAAGGCCGAAGTGGAGAAGGGTTCCATGTGATGGCTCCCCATCTAAATAAATGAAGCAATGAAGGTAAATGTGTGGAAAGAAATGGATGATGTAGGTCGAGGAGGATGACAAAATGGATTGCAAGGAACACAAACTGCTGGTAGAGGGAGACTTCTGAAAACGACTGCTGACTGAGGCGTGTGTGGGCCTGGGCCAGTGCGAGGAGCGTGTGGGTGAGTGCAAGAGGCTGTGTGTTGTGCTTTGTGCCGGACTGAAGAGAGAGCGAGTCAAGAGTAGGAAGCAAGTGTGGTGTGGTGTGTTGTCTTCCCCCTGTCTCCCTCTCAGGGGTTTGGGTCCACATTACCCCTTTACTTCCCCATCCCCTGACACAGAGCCACCATGCACTCTCTCTGCCATGGACCATGGTGGAGGGGGAAGCATGCTAGGATGACCTTTGCAATGGCCAATGGCCCCACCCGGTGTGAGCCCTGGGGAACCCATTGCCAGTGCCCACTGAGCACCAGGAGAGCATTGCTGTTGCCCTCAGGTGATCAAAAGGGAGTTGGGTTCAGATCCCTGAATCCGGAGCGGCACTGGCGGAGACATGGGAGTCATGGCCAGGAATGGTCTCAGGGCTGCACAAAGAGTGTGTGAGCCAGGATCTCCCATTCCGCCCCATTGTAATGTTCAACCAGCCCCCGCCTGCCAGTTCATCTGAGCTATGGCCATGTACAAGATTGAGGAGCACATGGCTGATGTGCACTACCAGCAGCAGCAGCAGACATTGGTTTGCCAGGGCACAGAACCCATGGCACAGCAGAGGCAGCAGAATCGGACATTGGATTGCCGGGGTACAGAACCCATGGCACAGACAGTACACTTCAGCATAGGCAGCATTGGCAGTTGAACCATGGTGGTGGGTTCCAGGGCTAGAGTGGCAGCGTCTGGCTGCAGTGGAAGGACAGCCCTCCCAGTCCCTGCCCTATATGTACATATGTATCCTTCTGGAGAAGGTTGGAATGAATTATTGACTATTTTTGTATCCCCCACTCCCACCCCATTTTTCTATTTAAATGGAATTTCTCCCTGAATGCTAGAGTGGGAAATCAATCTCTTCACCAGTGTTGCAGGCTGGCTTGACTGGCATGGGTAGGGGAGCGGCAGAGGCCATGCCAGAGCAGCAGTGATATTGGTGGTACTGGTAGTAGGAAATAATCAATCATACTCAATTGAATGCTTTAAAAGATGAAGTGGAGGACGATTCTATGTGAACAGCAGTTGTTGGACATGGGTCAGTCCCGGTCCTAAGAGTTGGCCTTTCCTGTGGATCACCCCAGTCTGGCTGGCAGGGTGGGGGAGCGGCAGAGGCCCAGCTGAAGAAGGACGAGGGTCTACCACTGCAGGGATCCTTGAAGCCTAGGGCGCAGTCCCTGGTGGAGTCAACCCAAGGTTCCATCTGAACAACACCAGCAGTCGAACTTTTGAAGCAGGACGCTGGTCCACTGATGAAGGCATGCAACTGGCCGCTGGGGTCGGGAACCCACTGGCGTCCACTGCCCCTGCCTGCCCGCTTAGCAGCACAGAGTTGTGGCATGATTTAAGGTGCCTTGTCATGGTAGTTGTGCCAAGGTTGGTGAGCACCTGCCCACACTTCAGCACCTTCTGGCACAAACTGCACAGCACCTCCCGGGGATCATCCACCCGCACCAACTTAAAATGCTCCCAGACCAAAGATTTTTTGCCCCCTCTTGCCTTCTGGCCTGCACCGGGTGACGCACTGCTGGGAGCCGGGGAAGGACATGAGGACGACACAGTTCGCTGAGGGGCAGCCATCGCCTCAGCATGGGCAGATACCTCCTCCACAGAACTGCTGTCTGCCTTGCTCTCCCCAATCTCAGGCATGTCCCCCAATCTCAGGCATGAAGGGGAGTACTGGGACCCTGAGCCGGATGGACTGCCCCCCCCATTCTGCTGCCACTCTGAGCAGCCCTCTCCCCCTTCCCCCTAGAGATGCAGTTGCTGCTACTGCAACTACTGCTGCTGCTGCTGATGCTCCCTGCTGCCATTCCCCGGGGATTGGACCCTGCCTCTAGCAGCCGGGGGGAGATCCACCAGTCCTGGAGTTCAGGGGGGGGGATCGCCTCTACAATGGGGGACAATGCTGGCCCCTGAAGAACTTCGGCCCCTGAAACACCTACGCCTGCAGCCGCAGATGAGACAGCCTCAACCTCCTGCAATTCAGGTGTTGCAGTGCCCCACGTGGCAGTGGAGGACGCTGCCAGGAGGTGACACCTAACCACCACCTCCCTAGTG
Source organism: Sphenodon punctatus (assembly GCA_003113815.1). NCBI lineage: Eukaryota > Metazoa > Chordata > Lepidosauria > Sphenodontia > Sphenodontidae > Sphenodon > Sphenodon punctatus. The sequence continues at coordinate 3,413,548 of QEPC01004060.1, read as the reverse complement.
CCACTAGTGCTGGGAGCCTCAGAAGCCTGGGCCCCAAAATCAGGCCTGTGAAGCTTGGGGCGTGGTGATGGGCTCGGGTTGCTGCTGCTGCCTGCTGCCACTCCACTGGCACGGCCCCTTCCGCCTCTGGCACATGCTCCATTGCCTCCCCTACAGGCAGCAGACCGGCCTCTCCTTCCCTTCTCCATTTGTCCCACCAAAATAATGTTTGTATATATTTTTAAAAAATTATTATTCTTATTTTTTTATTCAATTTTTTCATCTAATATTATATCTATCTATCTCTACACTTAATCTAACTGCTAATAACTATTCTAAATGCTATGAACTAAATGGATTATCTAATAACTACAATGACCTACTCCTACAAACACTAAGACTAAATCATTAAACGCTATCTCTATCTCTAAGCTAACTCCTACAACTATCTACTATCTCTAATCTAATCAATCTGTCTTTATACATAGATAATATATATGGGATGGGGGGAATCACAAACAACACAAGGAGGGGTACAAAACTGAAATGAAACTTAAATCAATCTAATGCTACTCTAAATGAATCAAAAAACATCAGGGATGGAATATATATAGAGGGAGAGGGAAAGGATTCAATGGAGGGGGGAGGGAGGAAGGAAGATTGAACACAGGGAACACAGGGAGGGGTAAAATAAAAAAATAACTCCTAAATCTATCTAATCTAAAGTAAATAAATGAATCTAGGTAGGTAAATGTGTGGGAATGGGTGAATAGGAGGAGGATGGCAATGGATTGGGGAGGAAACACAAACTGCTGGGAGGGGGACACTTCTGAAAACGGGGCTGAATGGATCAGTGGTTAGCTCAGAAGGATTTGGAAGGGGGGAGGGCAATGTGTTTTGTTTCTTTGCTGTGCCCACCTTTCCACAAGCCCCATTGGCTCTGTGCAGGCTAGCCTGTGGCCAATGGCAGCCTTCAAAGCCAGTGTTGTGAGGCAAAGAGGACTTGTGATGGGTCAGGCAGGCTTCCATTCCAAGCCTCTCGACCCCTGGCACCAGGAAGTCTGCTCCTGAGCTGTCCCCCCTCCTCCCAGGGCTTGTTTACCATGTTTTTCCCACCCGAAGTCATGCAAACTTTTTGGAACTTTTCCAAACTGTTAGGAAGTTTGAAAGTTCGGTTCGGAAGTTCAGTTCGGTCCCCCGAACATGCAGAGTTCGGTCCGAACTCCGAACATCCGAACCGCGTTTGCAATGGCACGTGAGATATGTCCATACTGTTTGCATGATGTGCATGCGGGATTTGGGATTGAGCTCATTGTCTAATATTTGCTTCAAGTTTGCATCTTATTCTATATAATGGTCATCACCCTGTGATGCTTATGGACATCATTTTCTCTGAGATTTCCCAGGTACTCTAGCTGGGTTCCAACTTTTAAATGTTCTCTTCTCTCTACGTATGCAGTCCTGTTCTTTCTACCTACCTTTACCTGTTGGGATATCCACCAAACTAGATGAAACATATTATTAAGGATGGGACTCCAGGGGGAATTTTGGTCTCGGATTTATCAGTGTCAGTTCTTTATGAATTTTGGCTCTCATTTAGATTTCAGATTTTTTAGTGTCAGATCTTATTCTACCATTGAAGTCACTGGGAACAAGCCACAATGAAAAAAACCTGTAACTGGCACAATGCAAAAAACCCAAAACAAAATCAATGTAAAAGAACTGAAATGCTGGAACCAAAAAAAATCCAAAATTTCGGCTTAATCCAAAACGGCCATTTCCTTGCAATCTCAGTTCTATCCTAAACTGAAATTCCCATCCCTAAAGATGATATTGTACCTCAGGGACCGCTTCATTCTCCACGTCCCAGAGCAGCTCCTTCGGTCTGCCGGGGGTACCTTCTTGGAGATCCCCTGTGTTAAGCAGGGGGCCACAATGGAGAAGGCCTTTTCGGTGGCCGGGCCATGTCTTTGGAATTCCCTCCTGGAGGAAGCTCATCTGGCCCCGAGCATTTTGACATTCCGGCGGACTTGTAAAACCTGGCTGTTCGCCCAGGCCTTTGGGGAGGAGGGTGGAAGGGGGGGTTAGAGTTCTAATGCTTCCCTTCCTTTTATTTCTATTTTATTTTTCCCAACTGTGTTTTGGGTTATATTGTTGTGTTTTTAAGGTTTTTTTTAAATTGTTATTTTTTATAAATGTTTTATTGAATTGTACGTCGCCCCAGGATGCCGTAGGCATGGGGTGGGGGGCGACTAACAAATGTTTAAAATAAATAAATATATATTGGCTGCTCTTTTTACATCAATAATTTGGGTACTTATTCTGGTTGTTCATTCATTTTGATATTTTGGTTATGTCATTTCACGCCTATAAGCACTTATGTAGATTGTGCAATTGGTGAAATGATGTAACTGGAATAGTTTTAAAAAACACCAAAACGAGATCTGAAATGGGTACCTGATTTGGTACCCAATTTGGGGGTACCATTTCATATATCTGAACCAGAACCCAAATGCTAATTGAGTACTCAAAAACCCAGAATATTGTTTTCCAGTGTTTGGAAATTACCCCAACCCACCCACCTACCCCGCCCAAAATACCTCCAATTTATTCCAGAACCTGGGACTGGAAGTCAAATAATTAAGGCAAAATGTATGCCATGTTTTTGGTATTTCAGGTACCTGATTAAAAAAGTTTCAGGTAGTGAATTTTTAAAAAATTCAATTCAAGTACCAGAAATTCAACAGGTATGCCCATTTTTGTGGGTACTCGTTTCAACTCTAACTAAAATATCTGAGCCAAATAACTAAAACAACAACAACAACAACAATCAATAAAAGACTGAGCCAAAGTATCCCAATAAGGGGATGGGAGAACGTCCATTTGGATGCAGATATTATTTGGATATTCTGAATAGAGCTGAAATAGATAACCAACACTATCTGGTATCTGGCTGTATTATGACTGAAACTTGGGGTAATTTCAGATGTGATGGGCCCACAGGCCCACCATGCTGAATCATGGACCAGGATCCATTTCGGATCCTGGTCAGGTATCAGTCCAGCCATCCTTTAGACATGCCAGCCTGATTCCTACCGGGGATCGGGGAGGGGCAGGGCTATGTGGTGCGACGTGGGGCAGCACGGCCCCACCCTCCTGCACTCCCCTGGCCGGCTGCCCACACTCTGGGAGACGGGTGGGTGCAGCAGTCTATCCGGCTGCTGTGCCCGATCCCATCTCATGGTCAGGACCACAATCCGGGATTGGCCAAACATAACATATGTTACATTTGGCCCATCCTGGATCATGGCCAATCTAACCATGATTCTGGACCTCCAGGCAGCCGGATGTCCAGAACCGTGGTTATTTTGATCCCTGCCAGTAATTCACTTGGGTAAATATCTGTCAGGGATCAAACAGACATTACGGGAATCACCGCCACCACAGGGGATTCACTATGGTTGACCGTGGTCTCGTAACATCTGAAATTACCTTTGGTTGTTGGATTCTTGTAATTTTCAACGAGAATCAAAATTCTCGTCTCGTTCTTGCAAATGAGAAAGATGGGAATTGACTAGATTCTCACTGAGAAACAGAAGAGAAATTTTGCGAAATAAATTACCTGGTGCTGATTGGGGGGGTGGGGGGGAGAGAAAAACATGCTGGTCCCTGCCCAGCTTTCTTACTTTGTCTGGGGCTGGCAGCTGTCTTGGTGGGGAAAGCTTCCTGTTGGCAAATTTTCAGAAATGGGAGGGGTGAGAGCAGGAGGGAAGGGACAGACTCAGCTGGTATCTTAGCATTCCGTTGACTATCAGGAGTTGGATCACTGAACAGAAGGCTGAAGAGCTGTGCTGAGCCCACCTCTTCCTTTCAGCTCTCCTCCCTCTGATCTGGAAAGATGGGCGAGGGGAAGTCCTGTCTAGATGGGAGGACAGGAGGTGAAGGGAAGAGGCGGGCTCAGCACAGCTTTTCAGCATTCTATTGGGTGCTCAGACTCCTGCAAACCAACAGAATGCTGAAGACCTACCCCCTCCTCCATCCTGCTCTCCCCCCTCCTATCTGGAAAGGATGGTAGATATTAACTGTGAATAATTATTTTGGTATTCACTTCATCTCTAAATTCAGAGGACGATCCGAATATACAAATAATGAGCACATATAAGAAATCTACTATTTGCCGTGACTCTAATTTTCCCCACATGAACTAAAAGAGAATTTCCAGAACTAGCAAGAGTGTTCCAGAATGTTTGCAAAAGCGTGTGTGTGTGTGTGTGACCTTCAACCTCCATTCTTCTAATACCAAAGGTCTCCTCGTTCTTCTCTGTAGTGCTGCAAAATTGTGTCTCTGAGCACTGAGCTCCGGACACTCTGCCTAAACAGGCTTGTGCTGCTCCAAGGCAATGTGAGCAGAGAGAGATACCAATACAGGCTGCGGCTGTTTGCCTTCCTTCTGCAGTTCAGCTTCTCAGAAATGAGAGACTAGTCTCTTGCCTAAAAAGTGGTAAATAGTGCACCCCACCACCACCACTGCCGCATCTCATATGCTGATGGCAACACCAAGTATTTCTTGCCTTCTTTGAAGGTTCTGCCTTGAGAACAATACAATCTATACCAGGGGAGTATATTACTTACCCATCACTTTTGGTTGGACAATATTGGGCCTAAACAGATCTGAGATTCTCCAATTTAAGAGTCAGGCATACAGCTGAAGAGACTACCCGCACCAATGGGTTTACCCGTCAAATTTCCAGCACCTGAATCAAACCAATTATTTTCTGTACTTTTGGGGTTTTGATCAATTATCTGAAATAATGAAATACTGACACCCCGGTATACTAAAATACCAATTTTTGTCCTGATCTCATCCCAGGTTTGGAATTTTGGGAGGTGTTATTTCAGGTTTTTAGGTAATTTCCAGGACTCAGAAAAATTGCTAACCAAAATTTCAGTTTTCAAGCACTCAGTTGCTATTTGGAAACCAATCAGATACCCAAAATGGTACCCGAAAATGCATGCATTACTTGTGGGTACCAAATCAGGTACCTGTTTCTGCTCTAGTCAGGCACCATTCCTCAACAGTGGGTGAAAACAGACATGACGCTAACCACCCTTTAACCACCCTTGGGGGTTATTTATGCATGTTGCAGGGCTGTATTAGTGCCCTATGCAGCCCTGAAACATGCATAAATGACCACCAAGGGTGATTAAAGGGTGGTTAGCGTCATGTTTGTTTTCACCCAGTGATACTATGAGGGAGCTGGTACTAGACTCACTAGAGTTGGTTCCGTGCCCTGTGTGTGCCATGCAGGATGTGCACTCACATGCTCACAAGCCACGCACACTCCCATTATGGGGGCATGCAAGCCACACGTGAGCAGGTTGGGATTGCAGCCAATGGCATTTTTCTTCAAAAGCATATGCTCCCGAAAGAATAAACTTGACAAGATGGAACCTCAGAATTGTAGGCTTGGAAGATTCCTCAGAGTTCATCCAGATCAACCTCCAAGTCAGGATGTTCTATATTTATAACAGGGGTGGGGAACCTCAGGCCCGGGGGTCAAATGCGGCCCTCGGCAAGTTTTTATGTGGCCCCTTACCAATGCCTGGATCTGGCCCCGGGATCCATTCTCTCCCCTCAAACACTGAAAAATGGATCTCATGATAATGGAACAGAGAGGAGGGCATTCCCACATGGGTAAGGGACAGATTCATGGTGCAGATCCATGATCTGGGCCCTCCTTTTCTTGAATAAACCCAATAAGCATCCCCCGCCCCCAACCTCTATGTGGCCCTTGGAGCTTGTACTAATTTTCAATGTGTCCCCTAGGACAGAAAAGGTTCCCACCCCTGATCTATAGTATCACAAGTAGATGCTTGTCCAGGTGGTTTTTGAAGACACATGAGGAAGGAGATTCCCACAGATTCCATAAGCAACCTCATTGGGGCTATGAATGAAAAGCAGGAAATAGATTACTCCACTATGACCTGTAGTGAACTTGGTAAAAGCAACCATAGTTGGCCACTGTCTGAAACAGGATGTTGGGCTAGATGGACTATTGGTCTAACCTATTATGGCTATTCTTATGTTCTTATTCCATTTCTCACTTGCGCTTACAGTTAGGGCGAGTTTCCTAATAATTAATTAAAATTTGCCTTGCTCCAGTGTAGCTCCATTGCCTGTAGACCATCAAGATGTCAGAACCTTAGCCATGTTACCACCCGACAACGACACCTCAGTCCAACCCTTCACTTAGATTTCTGGAGGACCACAGTTGTAGGTCACTACCAAAGGAGTTTGAGTGTGTGCGTGTGTTTATATTGTGCATGTGTGTGTGTGTGGTGTGTGTAGTCACACACCTCCACACATAAGTGATCCTATATATCACTGTACATACGGGAAGAACATATAAAGACGCTTGACACTGATTTCCTATAAATTAAATTGCATTGGTTCTGCAGTGATACGAGATTTTAATAGCCAGAGAAATGTAATTGGTCCTGTTCAGACTCTGAAAAATACCTTGTCCTTTTGTCATGTGCTATTGTTAATAGCTGCAGCTCAACTCGATTGGTGTGAGAGTGAATAAAAGATCACGCTGTAGCTACAAAGTTTCTCTCAAGTCCATGGGCCTAGTGAGGTTGACAGGTGGATCAGCTCCTATCCATGATAAAATCTCCGACCTCTGAGGGGAAAAAATTAAATGACAAAATATATAACAAATTATTGTGGTTTTTTTCTTTCCTTCTGGGCCAAAATAGAAATAGGGAAGTTTCCCCAACAATATACCAGCTACTCTGGGTGTACGTTGCAGGCATGGACCTGGGGGGAAGAGGGTATGATTCTAACCCCCTGTCTCTTGCCCTTTCCAAGACCTTTGGGCAGGGAACATGTGGCCATGCCAGAAAAGGGTGGATATGAAAGGACAATTCAGTCCTTTTCTGACATAACCACCCCCACTTTCTGAGCACCATAATTTCACAGTGTTCGGGAAAGAGATATAGCCATGCTGAACAATCTGTAGTAGAGATAGGCAGTGCAGATTCACTTGATTGGAGTTGGCCATGGAGATCAGGGCCTGTGTACATATTGGTAACTTTCTGATGCACGAAGCGGGGTCCACACTCGCTCCAGATTAATGGCTTGTCAGCAGATGCACCTCTCACAAGCTAGCAGGCATCCGAATTTTGCAGTGGAGTCTGTGGACTGGACATTTTAAGGGGTGCTAATAACTTCAGGTTCTTTCTACGTATATCCCTGTTGGTTCTCCCCAACCATCATCTGTCTTTTCACCTGTCAAAAAACCTTTCTTGATTGTCTGCCAGTCTTTTCCTTCATGCCCTTGGGCAATCAGAAGAAATAATGATTTTTAAAAAGTCTGCCAGATGCCTAAGCCAGTGATACTCTCTCTGGACTGAAACCAAACTGGCACTGTAAATCCTGTTCTGTAAGCATGCCTAGTCCAGCAGCCCTGTGAGACCACACGCTTACACAGTGGATGAGTTATTTCATCAATTTTCTTCCTGTAGATACTTCTATTTACTTCTTCTTAGACTATGGCTGCAGACCTGAATCCTCTGAAGTCAAAAGCAAAACTCCCACTGACTCTAATGGGTGACTGACAGTAGCACCCCTAGTATCATCTTCAGCTCCTGGTGCATCACAAAGTTAAAAAAAAAAAAAAATGTGCACAGGCCCTGATCTCCATGGTCCAATCCAGGCAAATGTAGAAAGTGGGTGTCTTTAGACATAATGTCAACGGGTGTCTGAATGTGTGCTTTGACCTTGAAATGAACACCAGTTTGCCTCTGTGTTCACCATGTAGCGCTGCTTAGACACACAGCCGAATTGGGGCAAACCAGTCTTTTGCTCACCACCCGATCTCAGCACACAAGTGCTCCTACCTCATTCCCCGTGTTGTACCTGCTAACATGCCGCACAATAGCATTAGACACAATGTTGGCCACGTGTTCAGGTGAAACACGCAAATTGTCCTTGATGCAATGGCGTTCACATCATGTGTTCAACGAGTGGCCAAATTGGTGTTGAGATTGTTATGGCGCTTACACACAACAGCCAAACATGTGCTTAGGAGGTTTGACACATGATCTTTGTTATGTCTAAAGATGCCCCTTGTGATGCAATGGTGTTCATATTGTGTGTTCAATGGATGTTGAACAGGCGGCCAAATTGGTGTTGGGATTGTTATGGTGCTTACACACAATGGCCAAACACATGCTTATGTCTGAAGCACTTTGTTATGTGAAGCACCCATCTTTGTTATGTCTGAAGACACCCATTGTGGCCGCGCAAGGCCCCAACCTGAGGAAAAACAGGGAGGTTCCCAATACTGGTGTGCAATGTGTTTTCATTTTTTTCTTACTAAAATGAATGAATAAGCAAATGACATTTGTTTCCTTTCATTTGTTTTTGTTAAAAAATAAAAAAAATTAATAATAACAATTAAAAATCATTGCACATGGGCAAAATGGCGGCTGGATCATTCTGCGCATGAACACCCTTTTCTGAAATGGTGATGGCAGCATCGCTAACATTTTGGAAAAGGAAAGCAGGTCTGTGCATTAGGGATGGGCAAACGTGGTTCGGAAGTTCGGAGTTCAAACTGAACTCTAATAGTTTGGTTGACTGAAGCAAACATATGGACCAAACTCGAATTCAAACGTTCAGTTTGGATGCGTTGGGTGAGTTCGGAATTGAATTTCCCTTGGTTTTAATGGAAAACACATTATTGGCAGTACCTTTTTTTTTTTTTATGCTATCTGACTTTAAATTGGGATTCCTATACCTCCAGTAGAATGCATTATGTGTACCAAATTTCAAAATGATTGAATAAAGGAATCCGATGTTAGAAGCAGTTGAATTATTGTATTTTGCAATATTCTACATATACATTCTTAGATGTAACTTCTTTGACTCACATCTAATGTAGGTAAAACTTGTACAGTTTATAACCCTTCCAAAATTTACTACCTTTGCCAAATTTCAGAAGGATTAGAAAAAGGTCTTGGTGGTATAAGCAATTAACATATAAATGTATGTCTGACTATAACATCTTTGTAGTCCAACTAGTGTACATGAAATTTGGCAAGGCTATATATTGCACTTTTATAATCATTTCTGCAAAATATCAGAAAGATTTTATAAAGGGTCCCAATTTTATATGCCTGTACAACATATGTAGAGAAGGGGCCTCTGCCTGGGATTCTCTCATGTCACTGTGGTATAAGATCGGTTTGTGATGCGAATTGGCCAACAGAAATGTTAATCAAATATCCTAATTCTGTGCTGGGACCATCCCAACATATCTCCCCCACTTGTTTCTGGGAAGTCAGAAGCATCTGTTTAGGAAAGAGTCAATAGAAATTCTCTTATGTCCTCTGTCTCAGTGCTGCAGGATGTGATTG